>JBBPUN010000241.1:0-17501 GCA_038094715.1 Heimioporus punctisporus | reverse complement strand
GAACGCAGTAGTTGCCTATAACAGCCAACCACGCGCCTCCACCCTTTGAACGCAGCGAGAACAACCTGGGGCAGCACAACGCGGAAAACCGCGTCATGCCGCGACCCAGTATGAAGCACGTGTACCGGAGTGCAACGCGCCCCCGTGTAGTAGTAGCTAAAGAAAAAGGAAATTTAAACTCAGTCGGTTAATAACTCAACATTGACTAAACACGAACAAACATGAGCAGCGTTGGTTTCGCTCTTTCCCCCTCCCTACCAAATTTTCGCCGGAAATAGAACAAAAAATCCGCATGGAAGGGGTTGATTCCACAAAGCATTCAGAACGAATCATATCTACTTGGTTCACATTCGCATTGACTAGATGTATTTTGACCGAACTGTACTATTTAAAGGGGGAATAATTTAATTAAACCAGGCGAGTCCACCGCGCTATAATCCCTTGGGAAAGCTGTCCTGCCTCAACTAATTCGACGCAGCATGCATCGCTTCAAAAGAAACACCAAGGGTCCACTCACGCATTATTACCTCGCAGGGCGTCGTAGGGCTCACATGCATCCATGTCCGATCGTGTGTCTCGTCGGTCGTACCAAACTTTTTCATTTTGGAAACGCAGGTGCCCTATGTCACGACTACCAACACCCTCACCCTGACTGTCTTGGCTATTCCCGACTGTCAACGAAAAAGTTCCAGCTAGTCAACCCGAGAACACACCTTGACCTCCTCGCCCGTCTTGCGGACCCATACCGCCGGTCTCTCGGCCGACTTGGCTCCCTCCTCACCATCATCCCACGTATAGCTGACGCCCACCGCCAGCCACGTCCCGTCACAGTCGAACGCGATCGACGGAATTGCGCTCGCATATTTCGGATACTGACGGAGCCGTTTCTTCACCTTGTGATCCCAAATCGACACCGTCCCGTCCGACCCCGCGGAAGCAAACGTATTGTACCTGCGCACCATTTAGCACCACATACACACACAAGAACGGAAACGTACACCGGGTGAAACGCGAGCGCGTTCACGGGCCAGACGTGATCCACGTCGTCCACCGTCTGTCGATGACACTTGAACGCATACTTTTTCTCTTGCGCTTCCGGACTCGGATCAAAATATTCGACCCCGATCCGTCCCTCGACCGACCCGATCGCGTACCCTACCACGATCAGAGATTCATCAACGGCAGAAACGCGAACGCACCCTGACCATCAGCCATGCACGCCACGTTCCGCGTCATAAACTCGAAGCTGCTCTCCCCCATCTGCCCAGGCTCGTTCATCTTCCGGACGTCGTAAATGTAAAACAGCCTGCTGGCCATGGCGACGACAAGTGCGTGTGTGTTAGACGACGTCCATCGCATACACGCCCTCGGGCAGGACGTGCGACGACATGTTTGCCGTGTCCGCGCGCGGGTCCCAAGAGCGTTTGGTCCCAAGAACCGGTCATGACGACGGCTGCCACAAGTCAGTCCTTATCACGAAAAAAACGTAACGCGATCACGGACGGTGTTCCCGAGAAAAGGCCATCGCCAACATGGCATTTTCGTGTTGACCCACGTATGTCACCGTTTCTGCGCCGAGATCGAGCCTGCGAGTGGTGAGAAATCAAGAAAATGAGAGAGTTGGCTCAGTCTTTGACGCCCATGTCGAGACCGCCGCTGTACGCCTTGGTGCCTTGCCCCAAACGTACACGCGAGCACGGCAGTGCGATGATCAAACTTGACTTTTTGCTTGTTGGTAGCGACGTCGTACACCCTGACCGTCTGCGATACGCGTGAGCGTGGTGCGTGCTAAATAAACAACTTGACGTACCATGTCCCATAAAGAGACGAGCAACTGATCGGGGTTCGAGGGCGAAAGCGGACTTGGGTGATGCTGTCAAATGGGGGCGAAGAGAGCTCGAGATGGTCTGCTTTTCAGTGAGGAGCGCGGACGCAGTCACGGTCGATCCATTCAGAAACCCCTTTGTTTGTCAACGCGGTCGATGTCACGTTGCCAGTGCATCACGTGCTTGGCACGCGTCTTGATTATGCCCACTGCCAGAACGTCGACCGCCTCCGTCGCGGAAGCGTTGCCAAAGATATTCGACCAAGTTCAGACGACCGCCGCGGACCATCAGAAGAATGTTGTTGCGCTTCACAAACTTCACGTCGACGCGGCTGCGTTCACGGAGTCCATCCATGGTGGAAGAAGCATCAAGCTAACTGGCGAACATCTCTTTGAAGACACATCATTGACATGCTCTGTCGCGTCATCACCGTTGAAAAGGGTGTCTCTCAAGCAGACAGAATCATCAAGTTTGTTGGCGCATATATTCTGTACATGAACATGAAAGGTGTGCATTAGTACGTTCACCCATGCGTCGCGTTGATTGTGTGTCTAGTGCGAGAGATGAACAAGGACGACAACGATGACACCACTGCGGCGTGTTTCATCGCTCGTTTACTCAAATTCGTTCTAATCCGATACCGTTGTGTATATATGCTCACAGAGATAGTCGCCTACCTTGGTGAACTCGAGTACGTCTCATGTTCCGTTATTATTTGGCATAACCTCTCCCCGCAGCGAAGACATGTATCAAACGCTTAGGACCGCTCCCCTCGAACGCATGCACGACAGGGTGACATTCATTCGCGTTCACGCAGCTGTTGCGCTCTCCAAGTTGTGTGGCTCTGAAGATCCTTCTGACGCCGAGGGTGATGAACTTGTTATCGTCGACGTTCTTCTCGACACACTCAGTTGCGATCCAGCTGTGTATGTGCTCATATTATTCGACCATCTCATTTTCATTATATGAACTGTAGTTAAGTACGCCGTGTAGCTTTGCTCGACCTTCCTATCACGCAACACACCCTATCTGCAATTCTCGCGGGATCTCGTGACACGGACCTGTCATGCGTCGTCTCGTTTATTCTGCCATTCTGGAAAAGAATCGCACAACAAACGATGGTTCTGACATGGGTCCACTTCACCCACGCGTGCTCACAATTGCCCAAAGAGAACTCATCGTTTGAAATGGACTGGGGGACCAGGAGCCTGCTGTTCGTGCTGCTGCTGGATCGCTTCTCGGCGCTTGGGTCGACGTCGTGAGGGGTTTGACAAGACCAGACGATGGACACAACGTGATAGACGATGTTCTATCCTTGCTCAGATTATTCGATCTCACAGAAAATACGGTTGCCGAGAACGCGCTGCTGAGCACTTTTGCCACTCGTGTGGACATATTCGATCAGCTCGAATTCCAAGGTATGTAGACATGTGCAGTCTTTGCGTCAACTTACTTTTGTCAGACGCGTTTTGGGACTCACCCCCAAAAAGGCATTTTTGGCCCGAGTGTATGTGGAGCATTGTATCGCAACAAACGAGCAAACTAAATCGGAGGCATCTCTCCCTGTCGTAACAAACCTCGCATTTCGGGTTCAAATTGCGTATAACAAACTTCAAGAAGATATCGAGGCCCTCTCCCAAGAGCGTGCGTTGCGTGAACTCGACGTTAATGAGCGCCCCGACACCGATGCCGATGAACGACTAGATGATCTACTCCTCGATGCCGGATTCGTCATCTCCGAGGTGCTCAAACTTGCAGTAAACCTTGATTACGCCGACGAGATTGGTCGACGAAAGATGTTCCAATTAACATGAGATATGATCGGACAGGATAACTTGCCGAAAGGATTGGTAGCTCGATGCTTGGACGTTTTGAGGGTGTCACCAAGCGAACGGGATTTGATCCGAGTTGTCGTGGGGGTGGTTCATGAACTGAGGGACGACTGCGAAGTAGAAGAACCAGAAGCGGACAAGGACACCGAAGGTGATAGTGGGAACGAAGACGAGGCAAGCCCAAGTACAAACAAGGCACCCAAACCACCGAAGCCTACCAAGGAACTCAGTCCTGAAGAACAGGCACGAGCCAATATGTTAGATATGCAATACTTGTCTCTCTGCATTGGCATGCTCGAACGGGTAAACGGAGTACGTCAACCTGACCCTTTATCGATACATGGCTCATGATCACGTCAGACGTTTGAAGAAAACTCGACTTTGGAAGGTATCCTGGGTGAACCCATCATACCAGCGATCACACGTAAGGACATTGCCCTGCGTGAAAAGGGTCTCGTGTGCCTTGGATTGTGCTGTCTTATTGCTCGGGTGAGTGGCGTCCTCGTCTTCACAGCACCATTACTGAATGATCTCCAGCGGATGGCCCTCAATTCGTTTCAATTATTCATTTCTCAGGTACGGTCTGCTCCAGAAGTGCTCAAGACACGAGTACTGCAAATTATCTTTGATATATTGATGGTACACGAAGGGGATTTCATGAGTAGGGGCGGACCTGGAGTACATCTCGTGCCTTTCGTTGAGAAGCTCGTTCGAACCTGCATTTCAGGGCGAACGCATTCTCAAGTTTTTACTTCACATACTGAACGGAGAGGATTCAGAAAAGGTTCAGGCATTACTTTGTGTTGGCCTTTCAAAACTTGTTTTGGCAGGGATAATTTCAGACGAGCGAGTATGTTGCGAAACTGATTCTAAACGCGGTCTCTGACTGAATGTTTGGATAGGTATTGAAGAGTCTGGTTGTCGCCTACCTCCCCCCTGATACAGCTGAGAACCAAGAGCTGAGGCAATGTCTGGCTTACTTCTTCCCCGTGTATTGTTATTCTTCGAGTGCGAATCAGAGTCGGATGCGTCAGGTAGCTTTCCAACATTTTTTGTTCGCCATCTCTGGGTAACATTTATGCTCATAGATAACGGTACCCATCTCTGAACAGCTGGCAGCAGCCACTCGTGACTTGGAAGATGATCAGGAAATGGAGTCAACTGCGCAAATTATCGGCATGTTCGTTGAATGGACAGATCCACAAAAAGTATTGTAAGCTCTGCATTTTTAGTAACAAGAACAAGTATCAATGACGTTTACAGCGAGGTTCCCGGCCAGACGGTCGATGATAGCATACATCTGGACCTGGCTGAGAACATCTTAATGGCATTATTAAACGACGAAATGGAAAGCATGTTGTTCTCTCCCATCTCGCAATTTCAACGACTGATCCCGATACATAGAGGAAGACAAGAAGGTGTTGTGTCAAGTGTTGGGACGACTCCACCTTCCCGAAACTGTCGACAACGACAAAATTCGAACGATCAAGCTTCTAGTATACAACGTTTTTACAGTATGTCTTTATTCCTCCACTCGTTTCTTTCTGTTATTTACACCTCGTTAGCGTCGGCCCATCCGAGACGTCCCCGCACACAGCGCACTCACCAAATTTGACACGATGATTGGTAAGAAATATGCCGAGAAACTGTCCAACTTTAGTGAGGAAGAATATCGACAACTCGAACATCTTGAAAATTTGTTCAAGTTTTTGGACGACGTCATACCATTGGAAGATGGGGAGGAAATCGAGATTCCAAGGGTGAGGGGGCGAAAACGGTGAGTCATTACGGTTTAATGTGTCTGTTGGCAAAAGCTCACAATGACGTTAGGCGGTCGGAAAGTGCGATGACGAGCACAGAAGACACGAGCGTTGGTTCTGGAAAGTCGGAATTTGGGAGGGCAAAAGGCAAGGACAAACAAAGCAAGTGCGTGTCTTGACATGTTTTGCTTTTGACGTGTATTGATCGGAGGAACGAGCGCGGACGCAGTCACGGTCAGGCTGCCTCAGGCAACGGTGGGCATGCAGGTCAATCACGTGACGCATTGCATGACAAGTTATCCTTACAGTCACCCATCACGTGCTACATTTGACGAGCTCCCATCCAAAAATCCTGGCAGTCCTAGGTCTCAGAACAACATGATCATCTCATCAATCCATCCACCGACTTTCTTGTAAAGTGTCCTCGCATCACCAGCTTGCATATCCAAAACTATCTACCCTGGCTTTGGATACCAGATACTGCACTTCCAAACCTCGTGCGTTACCAAGGGCCGTTGACGATCATCAGGTCCGTCGTCTCTGGTTCACGCTGGATAAAATGCCTCACCATACGTGAACCGACGTGTGCTCTCACCGCACTCGAAAAGGTGTTTAAAGAGATCGAGACGACGACCTCGAGCCTCTCTGTGTATATCAGCAGGTGGGATGATGAGATACTTTATGCCTTCCCCCACCATTTCAATGGTCTGAAGTGGCTCAAGATCATGTACAAGGAAGGTCAGCCAAGCGAGGTTTGTCCCATGTCCTCCTTGCATACGATATAGAAAATAATGTTGGATATAGGTGCCCATTTCTTTGGACTGATGCCCCGGTTGTGGTCCACCCGCGTGTTTAAAGTTACCCCTCCCAGCTTTGACAATGCAGGCGTGGTCGCAGATACCGGCGCCACCAGTAACAGGTACAGCATGTACTCGACCGGCTCTTTGGTCCTGAAATACCTGAAAGGGGCTAGCTAGACGATGCCGAGTCTGAAGAAGCTAGACCCGGCGCGTCCTCGTCATCCTCGTTCTGGGATTTGGACGATCCAAAGGAAATAGAGAACATTCATGACGGTGGAATTGTTATTGTCCTGTTCTGAGAGATGTGCAACTCGAGGCGGGTTACATGTGGCGACTGGCGAACCTAGAAGATGTCTGAGCACAGCGTGTGATCAAGACGACACGTATGCAGAACAGCGAATTCGAGGAAATCTGAGGGACCCTTTGAGCATCTATGTTACTTACTCTGAGATAGATAGGGGAAATCCAAATGTGTATCACAAGCTCTCAGAGCTCAGATCTCAGACACCGCCACTTTTATTGCGAACACCGAACATTGCCAGGACTCAGTGAGCGAAATGACGTACGATGAGCTCAGTGGTGTTAGCTGACCCACCTCACACAGTCTGCGCGATATCCGCTTGCAGATGCAACGCTTAGAGAGGATCGCGACAACCAAGTATCCAAGGCCACTCGCGCGTTCAAGGAAATCGAAGGGTCGAGGACGACCAGAACTGGCGTAGCGAGCAGTCAGATCTCAGAGATGTGCCGACGAACTCACAGCTGAGGGTCTCGCGAGGCTGAAGCAGGACAACGATGCCAGTGCATTCACGAGTGTGGGGCTTTGTCTCCCCTGCCCTCATTGTGTTGCTCATCCTTCTTCTCCAGAACGTGAGCGACTACGCCAGTTGTGCGAATCTCTTGCAGCCCGTTGACGGACGCTCTCTGCAGCGCGTCTCTTATCAGTGCCCCCGTTGGAGAACATGGCGGCCAAGAAGATGTAAGAGCTGCATGTGCTCTGGCCTCGCACAAGGGCCCGTCGAGGTCTTCCACATCGTCGAGGTTGGCCGGCAACCATGGATTAGGGGCAAGGTCAGGACAAAGGGCGAGTGAACAATCAGCGATCTCATCATCTTGCCCGTTCCTGGTGATATCCGACGTGCGTCGTGTTTTATTCTGTCTTTGCCGTCCTCTTACATCTCCTTCTAGGATATCTACCGGATCATATCAACTCCGTCATAACGCACACCATCCATTTTCTGAGGTTACTCATGTTTTAATCGCGTCAAGCTTCCATTCTAGACCGAGTGGAGAGGTAAAAAGTTTAGCATCTATAAATTGGAGCTGGCAGGGTGGGGAATCTGGCAGCTGAGCCAAGCGCGTTCGTTTTTGTTTTACATGATGGTCGTTTTTCACGTGTCTAGGCGGACGATGAAACATCCATTGCATCTGACAGCATTGTCTTCCTCCTCGTCACCTCTACGGACCCTCTCCCTATGTCTAGCCCAATTGCAATATCGACGATAACATCATCGACCGCGCCCGAACCGACAGTACCCAAGACGTCCTTTGCTACAGCGTTTGTGATGCTGCTCTACTATGTATGCTACCTTGCCTATACCCAAAGTGTCGAGATACCACTCTCTCAAGTGGGCAATACGCTTGGAATTCTATGGGTGGCGTGTTGTAACGGCAAGTTGGGTTAGTACGTCCCCTCACACGTTCTGTGACTGCATTCAATGTGCCCCATCAACTGATCACACCAAATGTCGTCCAACTTGCCACCTCCGACCCCAGGTACTGAAGGCAATGATGGTGAGTCCAGCCAGGGGCTGGCGGTGTCTTGTCCCTGTGATGGGGGAAAACTGTAGGGGAGCGCCGTGCGTGCAGTCACCATTGCGATGAAGACCAGAGCAGATTGTAGGGGAGGAGGAATGGGAGGTGGTGGATGATAATGGTCCGGATGATAGCTCTGGGTGACATTTAGACTTGCTACGATTGGAGTCCCACCAGTCATTGCTTGTGCCAAGGGATGGCATTTGCATGGGTATCTGGCAACGCGTTGATTTGTGGACAGTCTTATCACATTCAGCTCACTGTGCTCTCTTTGTTGCTGGCCAAAGTCCTGACCTGACATCATGACTGTCTTCGATGTATCGGGTATCTACTAGTAGTCAACTTAGCAGTGTCCCATGTCCTCAAAACCCATATGACCAAAGTAAAAAAAATGACCGCAAAAGAAGCACTCTGGATCACCAAAGTGAGCATGCGTGTCCGGCTGGAAGCCAACCGTGGCCAACGGTGGAAACACTGAGAAGGGCGGGCACGAAAGAACTGGACCACGCTCTATACGGGTGACGACGACGTACGGGTACAAGATGCGACTGCTATCTACGATGTGTGACGACCGATGATCGGTGTGACAGACGTGACTGTGTGGCACGACCAGGCTTACACCGGCTTTCCATAACTTGAAACATGAGATAGTGCAATGAGGTCGGATTGAAAGGCAAAGGGAGAGAGGTTGCTGAGAGTGAGATGGATGGTACAAACTTGGATACTCGGAAGCTGTCAGTTCCAGTCCTGCGGGAACAGCCAGTCTCAAGGCGATTGAAGTAGCAACATCGAAGTCATGACAACCATACGGAAACGCCATCACACAAGAGCACCGACTACATGCACACACATATATATAGGGACAGCATAGAGGGAAGTTGACAATAAATATCAGAATTTGGTTCACCGGTCGAGCAATTACAACTTGGATGTCAAACAACTTCAACCGTGACATCAATACAGCCTAGAACTCTTTTGATCGCTATTTATGATGAAGACCCAAGCATCTTGATCAGTTTCCAGATAAATGATTCTGACGTTCTACAAGTGACCATTCAGTCGTGTCAATAGTATAAAAAACATCGGAATGATGTACCTGCATCGAAATTGTAGCTTTGTGCATGTTGCAACTCCACATTGCACTGATCAAGACCATGATTTCCCCTCCTTTCCAAACGGATTTCTTCAACCTGCTCAATTTCTTCTGACTCGTTTCGTCCTGTGTCATTGGCAAACACGATGGCACTCTGAGTCCTAGCAGTCTCATTCCCAGCAATGTTTGTGAACCCAAATCCAGTGTCGATATGGGATCCACGTCTTCCCTGAACATCGGCCGTGTACAGTTTTCGTAAGCTTAAAATAAGTCGAGGGGTGAAGGTGCATATGGGTATATACATCATTGACCCGGATAGAATGAAGCGCCACCCGCTCAGCGGAATACGCCCCATTCCCCACAGTAAACCAAGGAGCGAATATGATACCATGCTGATATTCATTTCGTGTGAATGGGGCAATGGGAAATCAATGACATACACACCCAAAAAAGTAAACCAAACCCTCCCTTGTCATAAGTGTCAAGTAACGGTTTAGTTGGAACTGGTTCGTCAATCTCTGCATTTGAGCCACATCCTGGATGAATCGGATAATGACCAGCAGACACATCAATGCACTGAGAATAATCTCAACGACATCCCCAAGGGTATACCATATCATAGCAGGACCGGCACCAGGTAGACAAAACAAAAAGTCAAGAAGCTGAGTATCAAATGCTGTGGCATAAAGTTAGCACTTTGTAATTTCATACCAGAAATAAACATGGCTCACGTACCAGTAGATCCACCTTGGGCACTTATCATCACAGCTATTATTAACGATAGGATATTTTCGCCAGCATACAAAACAAAAAGTATGCACAGAATGACCGACTTGAAGCTTGACATGCTATACAGTGCTGATATGCGAAGAATCATAACAACTACCATCGCAGATGTAGTCCATTTTGGAACAAAGAGCCAAGAACTCACGATCTGCGGCAGCTATAAAAGCTGGTACTATCCAGTTAAAAACAATAGTCGTGATTGCACCTTTGATATTGTATTTGCAAGCTGTTTTTAAAATATAGAATCATGGTACTCACAGCTATTTTAATATTGAGAAGTATATTAATCGAGTAATATAAGCACATACGTCTGCGAGAAAATAAAATTTAGTATGTATGTAAATGGTAGGCAGTAGGCAAGTCACCATCCCGGACACAGGAAAAAATGAACTTCCCCCTTGCACATATTATTAGCATGCCACATACAGAGTTAAATCTGCACCTACAGAGGGCTGCAAAGCTTATTAACAAAAATTTAGTTTGTTTGTTTTACAATAGGGAATGTCATACGTGGCAGAAAATAAGCCGGTGTAACGAGCCTGGAAACCAAGGATCATTCAGATGTAACACGAAATCTGAATTAGGATTTGGCACAGACAAGAACAAACAAAAAAGACACTCGTGTCCAGGGTTTTTTCTACAAAGGATGTGAGAGTGTGTTCTCAAAAGGACGTGATTGCCAACCCATATGTATTCTATCTAGAAAACCTCTGTTTGTCAATTATAATCGCCATCATATGCAAACAAAGTGACAAATACCTCATCCGAGATGCTAAGGGCTCATAATAATGCAGTTTGTTCATGTAAGAAATATGGTTATGGGAGTAGAATACGTACTATAATCATACCAGACTGCAATAA
The DNA here is from genome assembly GCA_038094715.1 of Heimioporus punctisporus. Lineage (NCBI taxonomy): Eukaryota > Fungi > Basidiomycota > Agaricomycetes > Boletales > Boletaceae > Heimioporus > Heimioporus punctisporus. The sequence continues at coordinate 6,728 of JBBPUN010000241.1, read as the reverse complement.
GTATCACGACTGAGTAAAATAATGAATCAATTTCTATGACTAATGAAGCAATGAGCATACGGGTTATGTAGTCATTTGACTGTATGCTTTCTACTTCCTGTTGCAGAGCGGAAGCCATAGAACCTAGTAGATGGTGTCGAAGTGGTACTAGAAGATGCACGTTATAGATGAATCGATGATACCTGAGGTTTTCTGGATTCTTAAATGGTGACAGTGTCCTTATGATCGGGGGAACTTGCACCTCAGAATTATATCTGCACTTTTTTTTTTACCTCATTTCGTTACTTTGTTGATGCGGTATCAATCATTACTAGTTTGTACGACACAAGTTCACACATAGTACAACTTTGATGCACTGCGTCCAAGAGGTCATGACACATGGTTAAAAGAATTATGTAGATGTAATACCATAGAATTATGGAAAGCTAGACATGCATGGTCACTTCGGTGATCTGGAGTGCTTCTTTTATGGTCATCTTTTTTTACTTTGGTTATATTGGTTTTGAGGACACAGGACACCGCTAAGTTAACTACTACTAGTGATACATTGGTCCGGTCCTGAACGTTGAACTTCGGTTTGAACCGAACTTTTGTCAGATTGAACCGAAGTTCAGGTTCAGGTTCGGAGGGTAGCGTTGAACCAAACCAACGTTCGCGGGGGGCCGAACGTTTGTGTGCAGTTCTGAACGCGTTTGAACACATCGTTTCAATGCTTTCCTTATAAGGAAATATTTTTGACTAGCAATCATATTGTGATTGCTTAGCTGCATGTCACTGGCAGGCCCACGGGGTTGCTGGTCCTTCCCACACGGTCCGTGGAAAATGCAAGACTTCATGTGTTGATGAAGCCAATACACGTGACTGCCCTCGACCTCAACCACTACTCACCAAGTCAAAAGCCAAGCCGCCTCAAGATGAATCCATTGTGACCAGCGTTGGTGACATCACGAATGGTAAGGTTATATTAGCCACAGCTCTAGGCGATGCGGACCAAGTGGTAAGTCCATCTCACAAATTTTTAACACGATTGTTGCAGGCGATAGTTTGTCCAAAAGGTGATTGTGCCGCAGATATATAAGTTATGTTTATGCCAGGCGAGCTGATCAACCCAGATATAAAAAGAATGACAAAAGGCCGCTGTTGTCATTTATCGTTACTGTGAATTCTTGCTGACATTTTCTGCTATCTAGGAGGATGGGTCTCTCCGAAAAATGAACATTTCTTAAAGGGAGCATTTCAACCCTGTGAACCCACACTTCCAGGTACGTTATATAGCCTGATGTATAATATTGTATAGTAACCATCAGCACTAGGTACCCGGATCATGTGGCAGCTTACAAGTGTCGTTGTGGAGTAGCTGGTGTGACGTGCCATTCACGAGCACTGCCAGAAAACGATAAAAGGTAAGTTAGCAACTGCTTCTGAACGTGCATTTTCGTCAGGTGGTCTCACAGGTACTTCTCGTTGGAACCACCTTGCGCTCATGTCTTTGAGGCTTTGCAGCTTTTGAAAGCAAGCTATTGCAATGGTCACATTGGTGCAGTGGCAGAAGCAGAGTCAGCTATTGTTGAGGTCGATAGTAAGTACGTCGGGTGGTACGACTAGTAGCTAGATAGTACTTGTATTCTAGTGTGTTTGATGCCTCTGAACACCTCCGGACGCTGAACCAAACGTGAAAGTGCATTTGGTTTGGTCACGTTCGAGGTTCGGAGGTTAGGCTGAACCGAACGCCAAGTTCGGTTCGGCATTCAGGAAAATCTTGAAAGAACTGGATTGAACCGGACCGATGCAACACTAAGTCAATGATGGTGTCATGAAACCAGTACATTGCAATGAGGGACACAACCCAACACATACAAGACCCTTTTCTCACAGGGCAACCTTGTATGTAAACGCTGATTAGTTCACCTAGGATACCTTCCAAAGTTGAATTTTCAAATGCCTACTAGTAGTGCGACAGTGAGTAATTATCCCGTCAGAGGGTCAAGTTTACATACTACATTTATTCCTTCAAGTATCCTGATGCAGAGAGATCAGGCCTGCTTTTCGAGACTGAGCTCCTTGGTGGGCTTAGGTGGTTTAGATGCCTCTTCTATGCTTGAGCTTGCACTGTCTTCATTGTCGCTATCACCTTGTCTTCTTTTCCTTCATGTTCATCCCTTAGTTCATGAGCCACCTGCGCAACAGCTCCTATCAAGCACCTATGCAGAACCAAAATTTATTGTATATATATATTTGAGGACAGCAGAACATATAAGATACGTACGATGGTGTCTGTGTCGTGGGATCTGATGAGAATCATGGAAAATGTATACTAGGCAAAGGAAACAGTGTCGGTTCGATCTTGTGCAAGAGCTTGGCTTAACTGAGACGCACCTTTCAGTTCTCGGTGATGAGCACACTATTAGAGGTACACAGCACCTGGAACACCATGTCATTGTGTATCAAATGTATACTCCTACGAGCAACCCACTTTGGTGATCGGGGTCTTGTATTCATCTTAGACAATCGCTTAGAAGTTTCAAAGAACCCTGCATTCGGTTGCCAAAGAATTCTCTCTAATGAGCGCATCAAACCAGTCTGAAATGGAGCAGGAAATAAAACAATGCACACACAGATTTGGCAGATGCCGACATCACACACAGCCTTGTTTTTCGACACATAATCTAACCTGAATCAAGAATATGATCAAAATCAAAATTAAAAAACGATCAGATGTAACTGAGCTGAGATCCATTCATTCTCAAACAAGTACGTATACTAGTACAAGTCGGACGCCCGTGTAACTGCATCGGGATTAAGGATCATGGATGAAGCCTAGAGTGGATATAATCAAAGAGACAGTGTGACAAAGTTGCAACTTGGGTGTTGGGTCGCTTGCAAAGTTGAAAGGGGAACAAAGATTCAGACAATGATCCTGGGAGAAAAACAACATAGCCTTTTTGTATTGCTAGATGCGAAAGTATTAGTTATGATAAGTGATGATGAACTTAAGTTTCACTACAAGCACAGAGACAAGATTTGTAAAGATCTGCCATTCCTCATCTTTTTGCTTGCTTGAGCACTTTATCACTTGTAATACGATTTATGGGGCTCTGATATTGGATTGCAAATGATAGCATGTGATATGGTTACACGTACCTTAATGACGGACAAAGACAACTCCCTGCAAAAAGTTAACTGGATGTGCCCTGGCATACAAAACCCACTGCCACCATAGCGGAAAAAAGAGCAGCCTAACTGGCGCCAAAGTCACATGCACAATGCAGCTGCACTCTCCTTTCTAGGATTCTATCATCATGATCTCTTCTGAGCGTATCAAGGTCAGACATTCAATTCAATTCATTCGAGGCTCAAACATAATTTCTTCACAAAATTACACAAATAAACCGGAGGCAGTTTTTAATTGGTAGTCGCATCAGTGTAAGATGTACGGGCAAAGCCAACCTGCTTGTTTCCAGTATCAAAAATGCTGTAGAAACGCTCGCTAAAAATGTACTTGGTGAGCCCACAAATATTTCATTATTGTGATCACGCACAGGAAAGTGTATCCATTAACAAAATCAAGACCAGATCCAGAGTTGAAACCGATGTCATTGATAATGAGATAGATAGATCCAGAACTACCCCCAATAACAGAGTTGAGTGAACGTGGCCAGATTTGGGCATTGGGTGAAAGATCATATAACTGGCCACCGATATTAAACCTTAATGCCTGTAATGCCGAAAACTGAGAGGATGTAATGGTGAGTAAACCAGTAGTAGAATCCAAGGTTCCACCGGTTTGCGACTGGTATACCTCAAAGGCATCTATAATCACCGGTGATGTGAAAAAACTGGTTACAAGCTTACTCTTCCTAAGTTACTCACCAGAAGCTATGTAAACGAGGGTGGTACCAGTGTCAACAATTCCAGCAGTCTCGCGCAGAATAGTAGTTCCACCATAGGAAATAGACTGGTTGATACCCCAGTATGCAGACGCCGGTGAGGTTGTTGTGAGTGGAACATAATTCACCGAGCTTGTAATGAGCGACTCGTCATACCCACCAAAGGTAAGCGTCCCAGTGCTGGTCGACTCGGAAGCTGGAACATAATATACACCGAGCACTTCCTCGGAAATCATTCCCTGAGAAAGGAGATTGTCCGTCACGGTGGGGGTTGTGTATGTGTTGCTGACTGACCCTTTGGTGAGGTCGACAGGACCAACACCAAGGATGCCATCCACATCAGGAAACCCGATGGCACAGCTGGCTACTCCAATAGATTGTTCTGTAATGACCAATCCGCTGGAGAGGACAACAGTATCTAAGTACTCTTCACCTTCAAAGCCCCCATAGGCATATAACACCAGCTGTGATCGTCGTTAAATACAATACAAATGCCATGAAAGCATGAAAAACATACGACTGAGTTTCCAGTGTCCTTACTGGTGCTGGTCCGAATGTACTGCTGATTAGCACCGACCCAAGTGCTGGAGCTTCCGGTATCGATCAAAAGTGTGTCTTTGATTATTTAATCTATACGCCCAGATCGATAAATGATCTACATACAGTTTGTTGTAGGACTGCCAATTCCGACATTAGCAGTGTAAGTTGTAACGGTGTTTATGACACTGAAAGATGTATCGCGTTTCCTCAAACCATTTTTGAAAGCTTGCATGTGTGCACGATCCCTTTCGGCAACGCTGAGAGTACCTGTTTTGTTGATTCTGGTAGTAAAGTTAAGAGAACCTTTTCGGGTTCTACGATTGAGAGGACTCGCGCCAACAGAAGAAAGGCAGATAACAAAGAATATCAGGCTGAGAGTCTTAGAGGGGAACATAACGATCTATCCGAGAGTGAGGAAACCAAGAACAGAGTATTTAAATAGTTGCAGACACTTACTCACATAACACGAACTTCCCTGCACAAAAAAGTCAACAAGGGACATCTGAGTCAGGTTATCAAAGAAGAGAAGAGAAGAGCTGGCACCGCACGTGTCTGATAGAAGCACCAGCATGAAACAGGAAAGGTCTTGGCTCTGTACACAGCCCATCGGCGTGAGTTGTCCGTTTGGAGCGCTTGTCGTTCAAAAAGTTCCTACACCCATGCCCCTTCGTGCCGTCGTGGGTCACTGGCACCCTCGCTTGCTCGCAAACTACAGCTTCGCCTCCGCCACTCGGTCAACAACAATTAGCACACGAAAATGTAGAAACAACTCAGTCGAGAACTTGAGTCGTCACCAGAAAAGTAAAGTTAAAGCTGTCGTTCCAGTTTGACATGGTACATCCAATCAAGTGTGACCATTCCCTATATCAGCCTCACAGCTGAACGCAACGGCCTTGGCATGCAAGTGCTCTCGAGCCATTAGGGATCCTCAAAGTTGAAAAAGTTCGCACCGCACCATGACCCCCCAGTTACCATATATAGTATATTAGTAATCAGCGACAATTTTCGAAATTCTCGAGTTATATGTGCCATTATGGCTAACCACACTCTGCACTGATGTTACCTTGCTTCATATCTGACCTATATGACTAGTTGGGGTCTTGTGCAACCCAAAAATACCCTTTGAGGAGATAGCACAGCTCTTTCACACTGATGCCACCACTATTTTGGCTATATGTCAAACCCAGTATTTTAATATTATGTAATATTTAACATACTTAACATGGGGGTCATGGTGCGGTGCGTCGTGGTGCGAGCTTTTTCAACTTTGAGGATCCCTATTTACACACTCAGCTATTCAAGCACGCCATGTCTCCCTCACCCGAGCTTGCTTTTGTTCAAATCATACACGACCACTTGCGTATGCATTGTCTCGACCTGAAACAAGGCTCCGTTCTCCTCGATACCAGCTTTACGCTCCCCCCTCTCCAAGGCACCGACATCGATGAGCACACTTACCGTATCGGCCAGTATACTTCCTAACCCTGGTTGTCCCCCGCCAAACAGCTTGCTCAAGATTCCCTCTCGAGCTCGATTACTTTGCCGTCCAATCAGGTTAGATGAAATATTACAACAGCCCGAGTCATAGCTGACACATCGCACGCCCAGAACATGATGGACAACCCAGGTAGATGTTCGTCTACACACCGAAATAATGTCGTCATATCACTCGTATACCGCGCTGTGTCCGAGGACATGTAATACTGTTGGATAATTGCCTTGGTTAGTCGGTAAAATGGACAATGGGTAATAGTTGATCTCGTTGGGCGATCCAGAGACACCCAGCCATCGTCGAGCACAACGTCTCGTATGACCGACAGCGTATTCATGAAGAATACAATTTCGTGGGGCCTGGGCACGAAGACGCGGTTCTTGGGCAAGACGTTGCTTTACGTTGTGGTCAGTGGTATATCTTTTCATCAATGACCTGCCAGGATGAAACATCATAGGACAAAGGCTCCCCCTATCGAAAGGCATAGAGGCAGTGGGTACGGTACCATGCATAATGCTGTATCCAGGAAAAATGGGAGGTGGTGCTACATGGTGCGCGCAGCTACGTCGTTTGCGTATGGACATTGAAGAAAGTTTTACCCCAGCTTCAAGAAGATGACACGGATATGACACTCTCACAGTGGCGCTGGGAAGAACTCCCTTGCGGTGACGTGGCGAAACTTCATCGCAGAATCTCGATTCGTGTGAGTCCTGTGTAGCACTGCCACAACGCCATATCCGTCGCGCCGCTACTGGATAGTTTTTATACCCACCGCCAGAACGTCGACCGCCTCCGTCGCGGAAGCGCTG
>JBBPUN010000240.1:0-17607 GCA_038094715.1 Heimioporus punctisporus | reverse complement strand
CGATGCTCTGGCTCTGGCTCTTCCTCGGCGACCCCTACGTGAAACCGCGCACCTGGGCCCGTCACTTTTTCACCAGACTACTTTATCTTATCCTCGTACCGATCCCAATTTACAAGACCATGTTTGAGCTGCATTTCATGATTCTTGAGGGTTTCGGCCCTTCAACAGAGCTTGGAATGGCATGCCCGATACCTTTTCTAGTACGCCCCTGCCCCCCTCCCGTGTACGTCTGATGACCCCATCCTAGACCATCAGACACGTAAAGACACAAGGTGGTTACTCCATTCGCATCCTCACAATTGCTCAGGTGGTAGCAGCCGTATGTCCCCTTCATCTTCATCGACAGGATCTCACGTGTTCAGGACAGCTCTACCCTACCAGGACAAAAATAATATTTTGGAAATTCTAAATGCTATAGTCGATAACTACCCTCCGTATGACCATGAAACACAGTTGATCGAGTACGTCAAGGATGAAATGCCGCTACCAACAAGGCTCTCCACTCGCACGTCGACATTGTCTACCTGTTGCATGACTGGCTTCATTGACGATATCAACGACCACTGGATCATCATGATCGATAAACAGGACAGGGATTCGGGCGAACGACTGAAGACGCTGCGCGCCTACTTTCGATTGAGGCACTTGAACACGGGATGTTATCTCTATTCACACAAGGTCGAACTACTCAAAAATGCCGTTAGAGCCAACTCGTTGTACACCAAGCATGCGTATATGCACCCACAACGTAGGTGAACACTCAATTAATTGTATTTTCTGACAATTAACTAGTACCCAGCGATGCGGAAGGAGTCAACTACTAGCGACCTAGGCTTCTATACGAGTTTTTGGAGTTGTAACAGGCGACGTGGACGACCAACGTTCTCTTCCGCAATCATGGCCATATCTCGTTCGTGATATTGTGAGTCGATTCGAGATCTTGTGCCTGCTTGCTCATTCCATAGAATATCTGAGTGAAGGATCAATCGATCACCGTCAGATTTACTTGATCAATAATCCGTTTTATGGGGGTTGAGCACAGTCTCCGTTGTGCCATACATTTTTGTTCGTGGATGCTTCGCCCCGCGGGTGAAGCTGGGTTGCAGGGACCTTAAAAACAGTGAGTTGGATTCGACCTTGTCGAGATGGTCGTTGACGCCCGGTCAGTCAAAGTAGCGCTTTGCAGATTTCTCTTTATTGATTATGTCTTGCCCATTTCCCCTCACGCTTCGACAGCTATTTTTGTACCACTATTTTACTTTCCTGTGCTCTACTTTGCAACATTCACGTTGAAGCCAATGGCACGACTGCAGGTGGCAACTGTGTTCTGTCGTCCTTGGGATTTAGAACTTCGACGCTTATGAGGCGTAGACGAAGGGTGATCGTACGTGTTCACCGTGGGTCAAGGCCCCTGGAGTAGGGTTTCGCCTGGTGAGTTTCTTGTCATGTACTGGCCATGTCTCTGACGTTTATCAGCGATAAATTTTACGATGGCAGGCGTGTGGTGATGGCTCGTTGTGTTGACTTGCGGGCTTCCTTCAGGATCTAGTATGCGTGGTATGGCAAGCCGCAGGATAACTTACAAGGGGTCGACGATCGTAATTTCAGCGTTACCGGAGATGAATAAGCTCATCCTGTCGAGGATCGTCGCAGAGTCTGCCAAGGACGTGTTTGCGAAACAGGACGATGAAAGGACAACGAGGGTGGTGTAGAACGTGGCCATGGAAGATGACTCGGCACATCCAGAAGTGGTGGTCGAGGTGGTAGTGAGCGATGATGAGAATGTGGTCAAAGATGTGCGAGAGAGCGAGCTCGGTTTCTCGGACAGACGAGCCCTTGGCCAGTAGAAAGGAGAAGAAAAAGGGAACTGACAGATCGGGGAAAGGTGATGGTAGACTGGGCCATGCATGAATTTTTGCAGCGGTGATGTTTTTTTATGCAACATTGTAGACTCAAATACTCTCGAATCGTACATGGGAGGAATTTCGTTTACGAAAGACAGCGCTTTTCTGATTACAACCCACTCACAGCCCACTCCATCAGCGCTCTTTTTCAACCACCATGTCTCCAGGTCAAGCTCTCCAGAGTGATTCGGCAGACAGTAATCATTTCTTTCTCGTGAAGTTGAAGCCACAACTGATCTGCCCACTAGTCGAAGAGCTACTTTCACGATCAGATTCCCTCTCCCAAGAGTACGAACGATACCGCGAAATTGGGTATATTGAAGAGGCAATTAAATTCGGTCGTAAAGCACTGTCACTTTGCACGCTTGACCATCCACTGCGAATCCGTTGTTTACATTCTCTTATAGATAGTATCTGGGACCAGTACAACAAGCTCGGTAGGGTGGAAAACATCAACGAGGCCATTGACATCGCTCGGGAGGCGTTGTCACTGTGTCCACTGGGGCACTCAGATCGATCAACGTCATTGGGCAGCCTTGCGCTTTACCTTGGCACTCGGTATGAGGCGCTTCGTGAAGCCGCAGATCTTAGTGAAGCAATCGTACTTGGTCGAGAGGCATTATCACTCTGCCTTCCAGGCCATTCGGATCGATCAACGTTATTGAACAACCTTGCGAAATATCTCTCCACTCGGTACAAGAGGCAGGGAGCGGTAGAAGATCTGACAGAGGCAATTGACCTCCATCGAGAGGCGTTGTCGCTCCGCCCTTCAGGTCATCCGGATCGATCAGTATCATTGAACAATCTTGCTGGTCGTCTCTCCAATCGGTACGAGAGGCAGGGAGCAGTAGAAGATCTCACAGAGTCAATCAAGCTTGATCGAGAAGCATTGCTGCTCCGCCCTCCAGGACATCCAGACCGATCAGCGTCGCTGAACAATCTTGCGGTTCGTCTCTCTAATCGGTATGAGAGGCAGGGAGCTGTAGAAGATCTAACAGAGGCAATTGACCTCGACCGAGAAGCCTTGTCGCTCTGCCCCCCAGGCCATTCGGATCGATCAATGTCGTTGAACAATCTTGCAATTTGTTTAAAAATTCGATTTGAACAGGTACATGCAATTTTTTTCATGGTATTGAACTCGTCGATTGCTGTCTCATCCACTTGTATAGTTCTCTGTCCCAGAGGATGAAGAAGAAAGATTCACATTGTATTCCGAGCTGGCTTGTGACATGCCAACTGTATCTTCGATGGACTTGTCTGTCGCGAAAGCATGGGTTGAGGATGCTGAAGATTTCCACCACTCTACCACTCTTCTCGCATATCAGACTACTCTCAGACTCCTTGTTTCACATGTTGCTGCTTTACCATCGCTCCCACAGCATCTCTCAATCTTAAAGTCAACCTCCTCATCACTTGCAGTCGACGCCTTTTCTGCGCATCTTCGTAACAAGTCCCCCATAGAAGCGATTGAATTACTTGAGCAAGGTCGTGCTCTGTTCTGGAGCCAGCTCATTCGCCTTCGTTCTCCACTCGAAGATGTCGTTGCATCTGGCCCTTCAGGAAAGGCGCTGGCAGACGAATACACCTATCTTACTTCAGATATTCACAAGGTCACGGTTTCCAATTCATCTGATGAAGGTCAACACGATAAAATTTGGCGTCTAAACGTGGATTTGGAAAAAACGGTTTTCGCTATTCGCCAGTTGCCAGGTCTCTCCCGGTTCCTTCTTCCCCCGCTCTATGCCCACCTCCGACATGCTGCCATCGATGGACCTGTTATCATCATCAATGCGAGCCAGTACAGCTGTGACATCCTTGTTCTTTCCATCGATTCCGACCCAGCCCACATATCTTTATCTATTACGAAAGAGGGCGTCGAGGATTTGTCGTCGAGGCTCGGTGTGCTGACTGCGCGTGCAAAGCTAGAGGACGTGACGCGAGATCTGAAGATCTTCTTACGTGCACTCTGGGACCAAGTCGTCTTCCCGGTTTACCGTTTTCTAGAACCCAAGTATGATCCTGGATCGCGCGTATGGTGGTGCCCCACTTCCGAGTTCTCTCAGTTACCGTTACATGCTGCGAATCCCTACAGGAAAGATAAGAGTGGATTTTCGGATGTGTACATCTCGTCTTATACCCCGTCTCTGAGTGCGCTCGTCCGTGCCCGTCGGTATGCCCCATCGCCCTCTGCAGAGCAAAAACGGTTTGTCGCGATTGGTCAAGCAAATGCAATTGGCACGAGCCAGCTGTTTACGGTCGGCGATGAGCTCTCCAAGATTGGAGAGCGTCTAGGTGGCCTGTCGACATTCTTGTGTATCCAAGGCCAAGATTCGTCTATATCTAGGGTGTCGGAAGCGCTGAGGTAGAACGAATGGGACCTTGCTTGTCACGGTATTCCAAATCCGGAACAGCCATTCGATTCGGCATTTGCTCTTCATGACGGACGTCTCACAGTTCGTCGTATCACGCAAACAAATTTAGAAAATGCCGAGTTTGCGTTTCTATCAGCGTGTCATACGTTGGTCGGAGACGAGGAGAGTCCGGACGAGGCGATTCATCTTGCTGGTGCGATGCAGTTTGCCGGATTTCGATCGGTGATCGGGACGATGTGGGCTGTGGATGACGCACAGGCGTTGAAGGTGACGTCGGCGTTTTACAAGATCATAGCAGAGTACGGACGTTTGGATCATACGCAGGCAGCAGAAGCGTTGTGGAGAACGGTGAGGACGGTAAAGGGAGTGACTCTGGATCAACGGATCCTATACGTGCATATCGGTGTTTAGTAATATATCTATAATACGTTGTATCGCTGAACAGAAGATAGAATGAGTTTTTACTGCACGAGTAGCAGAATCCCACCGCAACTATCACTCCAAACTTGTTCCTCTCAGTCAACGTCTCCGCACGACGAAAGAAAGATAAAAGATCGTATCGTTGGAAAAAAAAAGGAAAAGTAGACAACGTAGTCCGGGTCGTCGACGTAACAGAGACTGTCTCAGGACTTCGCGAGCCCGGCGGAAAGTCGCGAGCGATTCAACGCTCGCTCGCTGTGATCCACCACGCGTTTGTACGTCTTTGCAAGACACGAACCAGTAGCCACTGGAGAAAGGGGTATACTCAAAAGTTGCCTTCATCCCGGTTACGATCATTATACCCTCGATACACCGCCACCAAGCGACAGCTGCATCCATGTTTTCAGAAAGCATTTTATGAACACGTTTGGAAAGCAAACACCACACTAAGGAACGCAGGGATGAACGGCATGGGCAAACCTTTAGCACGAAATTCCCTGGTGTCTGTAGTAAAACCCCTGTGCTTTGATACGCACGAGTCAAGATTAAGGAGAAGGTTCAGGCGTTCTTTCCATAGTCTTTGACCTTGTGAATATTTCATTAAGTAGTCTGGCAGTGCCTTGTTCCAGAAATTGATTACAATGTCGCTGAGGTTGCACAACCCAAGATTATAGAAACGTTGTAGCAGAGCATGGGTCCTAGGGTCGCAATGACAAAACCGATGCTACAGGTGAGGGTAGAGGAATTGGTGGTGTTGGAGGAGCAGGTGGCTACGTACAGCATCGAAAGTGCATTATATTTCAAAATCATATCATACTGCAACGGGCATAGATGGTAGGGAAGTGGCGGCGGCGGAAGTGGAGTTTCCTCCTCTTCGATGTCTTACACCCCCAGAGTCTCTGTCAACTCTACATAACCGGCTACAAAAAATGTCAAAACGAGTGGTAACCAGAAACGATTTGCTTAATCACTTCACTCTCGACCAGGACATTTCCTTGTCTTCATTAAAAGTATTAAAGAAATCAAAATAATTGAAAAACCAAAGCGTACCTCATAGTTGTATCGAAAAACAGCACACACCACCTTGTACTCGGATAGGAGGTGCTGGCTCGGACTGGAGCTCTATATCTAAAGATGCAAACTGCGAGACGGGTAGTGGTGGACGGAGGGACAGGTACTACAGCTCATAGGTCCAAATATCAGTCCGGCGAGTATTAAAGCGAACGCATACCAGCGATGCAAGCACTTAACTCGGGTTCACAATTGACAACCTAATTCGCCCACAGAGATGTAACACCCCCCACAACGGAACCTCCAGCTGCAACAGTGCACATCCAACCACCAAAACGACTGGAAGACGTGATACTGGCCGGTGATCGAGGTAAAGGATTGTCACTAAGCGTCCATGCTTTCCTCTTCTCCCTCTTCGGCTCGCTTCTTAGCAAGAGCTGGCCGCTCGCTCCAAATGCCACACACGCCAGCTCCGGCATTCGCCCCTGCTTTAAGTTGAATTTCTAAGTTTACCCGGGGTGAGCTCGATCCGTATATATGCAGTCCCCTGAGACGTGCTTAGAGCGCATTTACAACATCCAACCCGCCACCGGAGCAACACGAGTCTGACCGTCCTTGGGAGGTTAGTAGGGACGGGGAAGGCAACAAATAGACGGCACTGCATGCGCAGTGCGCGTATATGACTAACAAGACATAAAGAATCTTAATCTTACAGGACACGATATTAAGACCAAACACGTACCGATGCGGGTGTTAGACGAGAGGCGCTAGGTATCGCAGGTGGGCGCAAAGTCTGCTGATAGCGAATGGGGTGGTGTAAAAGATTCGTCATCCCGGTCGTCACCACGAGCATTTCTCGGGGATACAGTCTTGGGGATGCGTCAGAATGCGGTCGTTTGGCGGTGGAAACCAATGGCACGGGAGGGACACGCCACAATGCAGCGACCGCACGTGACCTAAACCGGGTGCTAGCTTGTGCTCGCCCCGAGCAGGCATTGTTCGTCCCTTTCTGGTCTCAAAGCCGGACAACGTTATGTGTGTTTTGTTTTCACTGTCGACGCGACTGATTCAACGAGATCCAGTCAGGAAAGCTCGCTGGTCGATACATCCTTGTGCCCGTCGTCAGGCTTTAGCTATAAGCTGCTTGCCGCCGCCGCGTTTAGACTGGAAGGCGAGCGTCGTGTCCCGCATGTACTCTCCGTTGTTAGCTTATAGCGCTTAAAAACACCCCTAGTGCGCCGCCACGCGCATGGTCCCCGCAGTTCTCGTTGGCACCGCAACCATCCCCGCCGCTTATCTCACCTGACAGGGTTACCCCCGGCGTGCTCGACTACAGAGCCACGGCTGTTCTACTTGCGGCTTGACACGCTCTTTTTAAAAACGGCCTCGTCAGGTCTCGGCACATCCTTCTCGATTTCCCCCTCGTCTTTTTCACCGCACTCACCACTTTCTTTTTCGCCGTGTTCTTGAATGAGAGAATATGCAGCAACCATTTACGGACCATTGTTAGACCTCGCTCGTCTTCGCTATCTTCTCCCTCGGTGCCGTCTTGTCTTGCAAGTGGGATGGGTTCGCCTTCGCGATGTCTGCATCTGCACGATGCTCCAGGTCAGGCCCCTCGACGACCGCACATCTGGGCCCGTCATTTTTTTTTGCCAGAGCACTGTCTCACTCTCGCGCCCATGTTTGAGCTACTTATCATGATTTTCGAGAGGTATGGGAAAGGTGCCTGATGAGTTCTGCCTTTCTCCAGGCCTCCGGTGGTAGCATGCTTGGACTTTACTGGTACGCCTTTGTTTCCTCCCTATGTACATCGAGTAATTTTATCCCAGAGATTGCGATCGGCTTCGAGGTCACCATCCGACATATGAACACACAGGGCGGTTACTTGCACTCCATCCGAGCAATTGCTCGGATGGTAGCGGTCGTAAGTCTCCCTTATCTTCATCGACACGATCTCATGTTGTGTTTAGAACAACAGATCGCGCTCTACTTCCATCAGGCCGAGAATAATACGTAGCTGATTCTGAGTGCCACCGTCGACAACTATTCTCCACACTACTACGAATCATAACTGATCAAGTGGATCAAGGACGGGGCATCTGTACCGACAGGGCCTTCCACTCGTACCACGTTCGCCCATCCGTCTCCGACGTCGACTTTCAAGACGAGGTGTCTACCTGTTGCACGATTGGCTTTGCTTGTAATATCAACGACGACTGGATTGTCATAACTGAAAAAGGCGATAAACCGAACGGGGGCTCAGACAAGCGACCGAAAACATTGCCCATTTACTTTTGATCGAGACTCCTTTTTTCTCATGGTTAGGCGAATCGAGGGTGACAAAAGGCGACGTGCGACAAGAACGCCCCCAAGGCTAGCTCGTTGTGATACATCGAATATTCATCCAAGCACCCACAACGTAAGCGATCACCCGGTCTATTGCATTGGCCGACGAGTAACTAGCACCAGACGATGCGGAAAGAGTCAACTCCAAGCGATCTGAGCTTCTATTCGGATTTTTTTACGCGTGCTCAGTGAACGTTACCATGATGTACGTATAGTGATAGATCATCGCGTTGATGGACAAGTTTTCTTTGAGATCTAGTATGCGGGGTATGGAAAATCATAGGACAAGGCACCCCACGATCGTAACTTTGGTGTTAGCAGAGACGAATGGGCCCATTCCGTCAAGGATCATTACCGAACCAGGAGAGGACGAGGAAAAAAATGAAGAGGGTATTTTGAAATGAGGCACGCTCGGAAGAAGTAGTCGAGATGGAGAATCGTGCATGGGAGTTGACTAAGCCGTGAACTTAGATGGTGGATTTCCAATTACGACTCGCCCAAAGTCCACTCTATCAGCGATCTTTTGCAGTCGCAATGTCCTCAGGTCAAGTTCCCCAGAGTGAAAGTAATCATTTCTTTCAAAGTCAAAAGCAATAACTGAAATGCCCACTAGTCGAGAAGCTGCTTTCACGGTCAGATTCCCTCTCCAAAGAGTACAAACGATGCGGCGAAATCGGATATATCGAAGAGGCGATCGCGCTCGATCGACAAGCGTTGTCGCTTTGCACCTCTGGCCATCCACTGCGACCCTGGTGTTTAAATGGTCTTTCTATTGATATCCGGCGCCGGTACGACAAATTCGGTGGGGGAGTGGAAAACATCCAGGAGGCTATTGACATCGCTCAGGAGGCGTTGTCGCTATGTCCACCAGGACACCCAGATCGGTGGAGGTCATTGGAAAACCTTACGACCCACCTTAGGACTCGGTATAGGACGCTTGGTAGAGTCGCAGATCTTGGTGAGGCGATTGTGCTCGGTCGAGAGTCATTATCGCTTCGCCCTCCAGGTCATTCAGATCGATCAATTTCATTAAACAACCTTGCGAATCATCTCTTAAGTCGGTACAGGAGGCAAGGAGCTGTAGAAGATCTGACAGAGGTAATCGATCTCCATCGAGAGGCGTTGTCACTCTGCCCTCCAGGCCATCCATATCGACCAGTGTTATTGAACAATCTAGCTGATAGTATCTCAAATCGGTACAAAAGGCAAGGAATAGTAGAAGATCTAACAGAGGTAATTGAATTCGATCGAGAGGCTTTGTCACTCTGCCCTCCAGGCCATTTACTCCGATCATCTTCACTGAAAAATCTTGCAAAACATCTTTACACTCGGTACGAGAGGCAAGGAGCAATAGAAGATTTGACATGTGTAATTGAGCTTGATCGAGAGGCGTTGTTACTCTGCCCTCCAGGTCATCCGCATCGATCATCTTTGCTGAAGAACTTTGTAATTCATTTAAAAACCCAGTGCAAACAGGTGCGTGGAATTTTTCCCCTCGTTTTAACTTCTCGATTCCTATCTCATCCATCTATATAGCTCCGTTTGCCTGAGGACGAAGTCTTTACATTGTATTCCGAGCTAGCACGTGACACGTCGACTGTGTCTTCCGATGACTTGTCTGCTGCAAAAGCATGGGTCAAGGATGCTGAAAAGTTACACCACACCACTGTCCTTCTTGCTTATCAAACGGCTCTCAGATTGCTCGTTCTACATGTCGCTTCTCTGCCATCACTCCCACAGCATCTCTCACTTTTCAAGTCAACCTCTTCATCATTAGCAGTCGACGCCTTCTCGGCTCATCTTCGCAACCAATCTCCCATGGATGCGACCGAATTGCTTGAGCAAGGTCGTGCTCTGTTCTGGGGTCAGCTCATTCGCCTTCGCTCTCCACTTGAAGAGGTCGTTGCATCTGGCCCGACAGGAAATGAGCTAGCGAGCGAATACACCCGTCTTTCCTTGATATCCACAAGGTGCTCAACTCATCTGATGAAGACCAGCACAATAATGTTTGGCGTCTGAACATAGATTTGAAGAGAACGATTTCTCTTATCCGACAGTTGCCCGGTCTCTCCCGATTCCTTCTCCCTCCACTCTTTTCTGACCTCCGACTTGCTGCCATTGATGGACCGGTCATCATCATCAATGCAAGCCAGTACAGCTGCGATGCCCTTGTTCTTTCCATCGATGCCGATCCGGCCCACATTTTCTTACCCATTACGAAAGGGGGCGTCGAGGATTTGTCGTCGAGGCTCGGTGTGCTGACTGCGCGTGCAAAGTTAGAGGATGTGACACGAGATCTCAGGATCTTCTTACGTGCACTCTGGGACCAAGTCGTCTTTCCGATTTACCGTTTTCTAGAGCTCAAACATGATCCTGGATCGCGCATATGGTGGTGTCCCACCTCCGAGTTCTCTCAATTACCGTTACATGCTGCAAATCCATACAGGAAAGACGGGAGGGGATTTTCGGATGTGTATATCTCGTCTTATACCCCGTCTCTGAGTGCGCTCGTCCGTGCTCGTCGGTATACTTCATCGCCACTTGAACAGAAAAAACGGTTTGTCGCGATTGGTCAAGCAAACGCGGTTGGCACGAGCCAACTGTTTACGGTTGGTGCCGAGCTTGCCAAGATTGGAGAGCGTCTAAGCGGCCTCTCAACATTTTCGTGTGTCCAAGGAAAAGACTCGTCCATATCTAGGGTGACGGAGGAGCTGAGGGAGAACGAATGGGTGCACCTCGCCTGTCACGGCATTCCAAAACCAGAACAACCGTTTGATTCGGCGTTTGCTCTTCACGATGGACATCTCACAGTTCGTCATATCGCGCAAGCGAGTTTACAAAATGCCGAGTTTGCGTTTCTATCTGCATGTCATACTCTGGTTGGAGACAAGGAGAGTCCGGACGAGGCGATTCATCTTGCTGGTGCGATGCAGTTTGCCGGATTTCGATCGGTGATCGGGACGATGTGGGCTGTGGATGACGCACAGGCGTTGAAGGTGACGTCGGCGTTTTACAGGAACATGGCAGAGTGTGGACGTTTGGATCATACGGAGGCGGCAAAAGTGTTGTGGAAAACGGTGAGGACAGTGAGGGGAGTGACGCTCGATCAACGAATTCTGTACGTGCATCTTGGTGTCTAGTACGACAAGACGTTGTGTCGCTGTACAGAAACTGATAAGCATGCAACTCGTGAATGGCATGTTCAGCAGAACAATCGTGTGGTACTGGTGCAACATTTATTAGAATGAGTTTTGACCTGTTACCTACGTTCGCTCCAACAGCTCATCGACAACTAGAAGCTTTCCGTGCGTCCACCGCACCGGCCCCAGATCCGATGACCTGTTCTCTTCGTATCCGCACCAACGACCTCACGAGCGCAGAGGTCACCACACTCCCACCCTAACTAATCCGAGTTCGTCCCTCTCGAGCGGTGCTCCGCCCAATTATGACTCTTACTCTGGTTCCTCAAAAATGTTCGCTTCAAACTTGCTCTTGTCCCGATCGTGGACAAGAAGGGCGACCCGTAGGCTGTAGCTACTAGCATCAGTAAATTCACACATTTGATCGACTTGTGAGATTTTTCAGGTTCTCTATTTGAAAATAAAAGTGCATAAAACACACTACAGCGATTCGAAGCGCATCGTCACTCAACTAGAATGGTCCCTCACCCGGGCCCCAATAACGTGGGCCGTCGCCGGCCTCTTTAATCCGATTCTCCTACCTCGGCCATCAATTTGCTCGTGTCCCTTCTTACATGGTGCCATGAGCATCCGGTACGAATCAAACTCTAATGTCACTGCTCTGAGATGTTCGAGTGCGGCCGCGCCACACAATGTTTTCCCAAGGAAAAATCATATCCTAAAGTGAAGAATTTCGTCAAATTGCTTCACCGAAAGACTGCAAGATTATCCGGACCGTACACAAAAGATGGTTCGAGAAATACACGTACGATCGGAGCATCATGGGGACAACACAGCCACAGTTCGATCGTGACACCGTGGTTGACCAAACACCCTCACGTGCGTTTTATTGACATCGACGAAGTCCAATTTGGAAAGCTTCAAGTCGAGATACTTTGTTGACGTCGCCCAAGCTACTCATCACTGCCACCACATTTCTCTCCAAGTTCGATGGTGTCTTTGACTTTAGAGTGATTGGGAATTGTGCATAATCTCGTCGCTGACTCGCTTGAAAACGCACCCCCCACGTCACCATGTGAGTGGTCGACCTACTGAACCTCGATTGTGAGTCACGACTTCCCTAATTGCTACGCTCTTTTTGATATTTTAAAATGGCCTGATCACCCAATCACTGCCTTCTCGATTCACCCCTAGTATTTTTCGCCCACTCGTCACCTTTACCGTCATGTTCTCAAAGTGTACAGGTTGCAGCCCTTTGTGGATCGTTGGTGGACCTCGTTCATTTTAACCGTCCCCTCTCTCTTACTGTCTTCCCTTGCAAGTAGGTTGGCTTGTTCACCGTCGCGACCGTCGGCGTCTGCATGATACTCCACTTCTGGCTCCTCCTTGGCAATCTCCACGCGAAACTGTGCGCATTGGCCTGTCACCTTTTCTCCAGAGCACTCTGCTTTACCCTCGCGCTGATCCTGTTTTACATGTCCACGTTCGAGCCGTATTTCATGATCCTTTTGAAGTTGCGGCGAAGATGACAGGTTTACGTGCTCCGCCTTTCATCCCATCTTGGGTGATATTCTAATACCTTTGCTGGGTCGTCCCCGCCCCTCAGATTACCCAGGCCGTAGCGATGTACGTCTCTCCCATCTTCATCTACACCATCTCACGTCGTTTAGCATTCTGAATGCCACAATCGATAACTATGATGCCCAGTACAGCTACGAAACACAATCGATCGACTACAGTAAGGACGGATCACGTGTCGGACTACGCCACGTCCCTACCGAAAAGGCCCTCTGCCTGCATGACGTTCGTTCACCCGTCTCCGACGCCGACTTTCAAAACGAGGTGTTTGTCTATGGCATGACTGGCACCCTTGATGATACTAACGACGACTGGATCATTGCGACTGAAAAATGAGATAAGAGGGAAGGGCTACCCGAATATGGGCTGTTATCTCTTCACACAAGTTTAAACTGCTTGAATTGGCGTGCGAGCAACAAGAGGTGGTATGGGACAGGAATGCCATCAAGGCCAATTCGTTGTGGTACACCAAGTACACGTCCAAATACCCACAACGTAGGCATTCGACTTGAGTTGTTCCATTTGCTAATACCTGGCCAGTACCTGACGATGTGGAACGAGTCAGCATTCAGCATCCTAGGTTTCTCCTGCCATTGACAACCAATGCGGGGTACGCCTGCGACTTCGTCCGCGATCGTAGCCCCGTCTCATTCGTTGCGTCCTGGGTAGATGAAATATCTTGCGTCTATTGCTCGTCCTCTATAAAACTTTTGGGTCAAGGATTATCTTCGGGATCGACCATCCGTTTGTGTGGCGGTCGAGTATAGCCTTGGTTGCAGCGTGCATTCTCGTTCGTGGATTGCTCGTCCGACGGGGTTACAGGGACTTTGAAAACAGTCAGTAAGATTCGTTCTCGTGGAGACGTTCATTGACGTCTGATCGACCCGAATAGCCAAGTTGATACGATGCGCTCTGCGGATTTCCTTTTATTGGCCATGCCTTGTACTATGCATTGTTTCTCCTCATGCGCTGGCAAATGTCTTTGCGCCACTACCTTTCTGCGCTCTACTTTGTTATCCTCATGTCGTGTGGCGTGTTTGACCGACATTGGAGCCGCGGTGCGATTACAGGTTGCAGCCATGTTGGCTGACCTCGTGATTTGGCATTTCGCCCCATTCGTGGACTATACGCGTGCAGAGAGGGTCGAGATGTAGGGTGAGTCTCTTGTCATGTGTTACTGACGTTTCTGACAATTTTCAGCAGTAAATGTTAGGACGACGTGCGTGTGACAATAGTTCGTTGCGCTGACTGACAGATTTGATTTAGTATGCGTGGTATGGCAAGTCGCAACAATGATGATTGGCGTTGCCAGAAACGAATATGCTCATGTTGTCAGGTCCATTTTTGAATCTGTGTTTTCGAAGGACGAGGAAACGAGGCACGTTCGGAGCTCGGTGGTTGGGGTGGTGGTGAGCAATGACGAGGGTGTGGGGAAAGATATACAGGAGAGCAAGTCGGTAGAGGAGAGACTGGTGAATCGGAAAGAGGTAATGACGGACAATATCGCACATGAATTATATCCCCAGCGGGGGTAACACTTTTTTAAACACTGGAGACTCGAAAGAATCGGATTTGTGCGAGGATTTACTATGCCTAGTGCTTTTTCTAATTACGACTCGCCTAAAGCCCACTCCACCGGCACTCTTTCCCAGCCACGATGTCTTCACATCAAGCTCTCGAGCGTAATTCGAACAGTGATCGTTTCCTCCTATCAAAGTCGAAAGCTATAACTAATATGTCTACTAGTTGAGAAGCTACTTTCACAGTCGTATTCCCTCTCCAAAGAGTACGAACGATGCGGTGAAATTGGGTATATCGAAGAGGCGATCGAGCTCGGTCGGCAAGCATTGTCCCTTTGCATGCCTGGCCACCCACTGCAAACCTGGTGCTCAAGTTCTCTTTCAGGTCATATCTGGGATCGGTACAGGAAACTCGGTGGGCTGGAGAACATCAACGAGGCTATTTACATCGCTCTGGAGGCGTTGTCACTGTGCCCAGAAGGGCACCCAGGCCGGTCAATATCATTGGGCAACCTTGCGCTTTACCTTGGCACTCGGTCTGAGGCGCTTGGTGGGGTCGCAGATCTCAGTGAAGCGATTGCGCTCGGTCGAGAGACGTTATCACTCTGCCCTCCAGGCAAAGCGGAGCGATCGGTGTCATTGAACAATCTTGCGGTTGATCTCTCCGCTCGGTATAAGAGGCAGGGAACAGTAGAAGATCTGACAGAGGCAATCGACCTCCATCGAGAGGCGTTATCGCTCCGTCCTCCAGGTCATCCACATCGATCATTTTCACTGAATAATCTTGCGGGTCGTCTCTCCAATCGGTATGAAAGGCAGGGAGCGGCAGAAGATTTGACAGAGGCAATTGAGCTTGATCGAGAAGCGTTGTTGCTCTGTCCTTCAGGTCATCCGGATCGATCGACGTCATTAAACAATCTCGCAAAACGTCTCTTCGCTCGGTACAAGAGGCAGGGAACAGTAGAAGACCTGACAGAAGCGATCGAGTTTGATCAAGAAGCGTTGTCGCTCCACCCTCTGGGTCATCCGAATCGATCATCTTCACTGAACAATCTTGCGACTCGTCTCTCCGCTCGGTACAAGAGGCAGGGAGCAATAGAAGATCTGACAGAGGCGATTAAGCTTGATCGTGACGCATTGTTGCTCCACCCTCCGGGTCACCCGGGTCGATCAACGTCATTGAAAAATCTTGGGGCTGATCTCTCCGCTCGGTATAAGAGGCAGGGAGCAGTAGAAGACCTGACAGAAGCAATTGAGCTTGATCGAGAGGCACTATCGCTCCGCCCTCCAGGTCATCCACGTCGGTCTTCAGCACTGAGGAACCTTGCAATTAATTTAAAAATTCGACTCAGACAGGTACATGCAATTTTTTCATGGTGTTAAACTTCTTGATCCCGATCTCATCTACTGATTCTATAGCTTTCTGTACCAGAGGACAAAGAAGAGATCTTCACATTGTACTCCGAGTTGGCTTGTGAGATACCAACTGTGTCTTCGAATGACTTGTCTGCCGCAAAAGCATGGGTCAAGGATGCTGAAGAGTTTCACCATTCTAGTACCCTACTTGCTTATCAAACAGCTCTCAGATTGCTCGTTCTACACGTTACTTCTCTGCCATCACTCCCACAGCATCTCTCACTTTTCAAGTCAACCTCTTCATCACTAGCAGTTGATGCCTTCTCTGCGCATCTTCGTAGTAAATCTCCCATGGAAGCAATTGAATTGCTTGAACAAGGACGTGCTCTATTCTGGAGTCAGCTCATTCGCCTTCGTTCCCCACTTGAAGACGTCGTTGCATCTGTCCCGACAGGAAACGAGCTGGCGAATGAATACACCCGTCTTACTTCAGATATCCACAAGGTGCTTAATTCATCTGATGAAGACCAACACGATAAAATTTGGCGTCTAAACATGGATTTGGAAAGAATAGTTTCTGTTATCCGACAGTTGCCAGGTCTTTCCCGATTCCTTCTCCCCCCACTGTTTTCTGACCTCCGAGTGGCTGCTGTTGAGGGACCTATAATCATCATCAATGCAAGCCAGTACAGCTGCGATGCGCTTATTCTTTCCATCGATTCCAACCCAGCTCACATTTCATTATCTGTTACGAAAGAAGGTGTCGAGGATTTGTCATCGAGGCTCGGCGTGCTGACTACGCTTGCAAAACTAGAGGACGTGACCCGAGATCTCAGGGTCTTCTTACGTGCGCTATGGGACCAAGTCGTCTTTCCGATTTACCGTTTTCTAGAGCGCAAGTATGATCCTGAATCGCGTGTATGGTGGTGTCCCACGTCCGAGTTCCCTCAGTTGCCGTTGCACGCTGCGAATCCGTACAGGAAAGATAAGAGCGGTTTTTCGGATGTGTACATCTCATCTTATACACCGTCTCTGAGTGCGCTCGTCCGTGCTCGTCGGTATCCCTCATCGCTGGCATCTGAACAGAAAAAACGGTTTGTTGCGATTGGTCAAGCAAATGCAGTTGGCACGAGCCAGCTATTCACGGTCGGTACAGAGCTTGCCAAGATTGGAGAGCGTCTAGGCAGCCTGTCAACGTTTTCGTGTATCCAGGGAGAAGATTCGACTATATCTCGGGTAGCGGAAGTGCTGAGGGAGAACGAATGGGTTCACCTCGCCTGTCACGGCATTCCTAACCCTGAACAGCCGTTTGATTCGGCGTTCGCACTTCACGACGGACGTCTCACGATTCGTCATATCGCGCAAACGAATTTAGAAAATGCCGAGTTTGCGTTTCTGTCTGCGTGTCATACTCTGGTTGGGGACAAGGAGAGTCCGGACGAGGCGATCCATCTTGCTGGCGCGATGCAGTTTGCCGGATTTCGATCGGTGATCGGGACGATGTGGGTTGTGGATGACGCACAGGCATTGAAGGTGACGTCGGCGTTTTACAAGAACATGGCAGAGTGTGGAGGTTTAGATCATACCGAGGCAGCAAAAGTGTTGTGGAAGACGGTTAACACGGTAAAAGGGGTGACGCTCGACCAAAGGATTCTATACGTGCATCTCGGTGTCTAGTACTATATCTATAATAACTTGTGTCTCTCAGAGGTACAGAAATTGATCAGGATATAGTGGTAGCTCTCTGCCTGCATTCCTTCCAGCCGCTTGTCGACGACTAGTGGCCTTCCTTGTGTCGACTACACTAGATCCAATAGCCTGTTCTCTTCTATCCCGCATTAATTGTTAGGAACGGGCGAAGGTCGGACCTAAACGAGCTGTTAAGCTCTCCAGTCGAATGTACGAGACTGGAGGAAAGACGTGCGGAGCGAGAAAAGATAAGTACCCCGTCCGTGAC
>JBBPUN010000239.1:5775-17826 GCA_038094715.1 Heimioporus punctisporus | reverse complement strand
AGGACCCTGTTGAAGCGGGTTCAGGTTCATCCATTCCATAGGACTAGATATAATATGATTTACCGGGTTCAGCCATTTCCAGAATCCACGGCGAGGAATAAAAGTTTCCATGAAGATACCCAATACGTATGACACAACAGCGAGGAACATGAGCGAGACGAGAACGGTTTGCTGATGATCATCAGGATAATGTAATTCCGTTCGTGGTGCGCAAGACACACCGGTTTAAAATAATATATCTCAGCTACGTCGAAGCCGAAAGTCAGACGAAAGGACAAAAAAAAGACATGACATACCAAGGACTCCTCCAAAGGTAGAAAGACCGATACCGATGAAGAAGGCACGGAACGTCCAAGGGTTTAGACTGGGATCGTCGGTAACGGATATGACATGGGTTGCAATGTCACGCTCGTCCTCGAGGACAAGAGTTTCAGTACTTTCGACTTGGGCAGGGGTGGATTCGATATCGTTCTTTTCAAACGCATTAAGCCCGTCGCTAATGCTTGGGGACTCTTTGCAGTCCTGGCGAGGTGGTTCGAGTATATCGCCTGGATAAGCCATACTGGGAGGCAGCCAGGAAACGGTGGGGGGATGCCAGAATAAGATCGTGTTGGTCTTAAAATGCGCTGATGGGGCAGTGAGTGTTTCAGAAGGCTTGTCAACGGCGACGCGTAAGATGAAAATTTATTTACATTTTATGATAGAGATGGGACCTGAAAATAAAACTAGCCGGGTCGCTGCCAGCGTGACTTCAACCAGAAGGCAGTGCCTGGTGATGCCACGTTCGCAAACGATAAGCACCCGGCGGCTGCGTCGAATGCCTCTTCACAAGCTTGCAGAGCCATGAGGAGCATTCCGGTTCGATCCGCATGCCGAGTTATTCGGACTCTGATTCGATCTGAGTACCCATTCTCTTATATAATAACTCCGCTGATCGCTCTTCTAAGATCTAATCTAATCTACAATAAATATAAAAATGATCGGACTATGTACATGTGGGAATAAGTAGTACCAGTCTGAGCGGCCATCGCTGACACGTATTTTGGCTAGACGACTGGTTATGAGTCTATATCTCGGTCCTCTCTCCTCTTCCTGTGTACATTGCCTCGCTTACCACTTGTTTTACTCATTTTCTTTTTTTACTTCAGTCCCAAAATGGCAAAGACTGACAACGACCACTGTAGGGAGCCGGGTAGTTCATCTCAGTTTGCTGTCACTCAATGACAGGCCACAGAGCCCTGCCAATCATCATCAATGACTTCGGCAGGTGAACGATCTCGGCACCTTCACGAGGAATACCTGTCCATTGTCACTGTCGTTTGTCCGAGCTGAGTTTGAACCTTAGGGGTCACGCCAACTAGATCCGCTAGCGATCTCGACTGTCAAGAAGAGGGTGTCGCTGGTTCGCAGGCCCCAACTTCGATAGTGGTCACAACTGGCAGGAAGCAACAGTGAATTATCGTTAAGGCGTCATCTCCCTCTGTGGTTTTTCCGGCACTAAGGTCTGCACGGGTAGCGCTGTTGGCGGAAAGTTCGACGCTTACCTGCCACGAGTACCGGTATTGGTAAACACCGACCCGTCAACAATGCGGGTTGCTATCTTCGATTAGTGCCACGAACACTTGAGGATAACATAATTTTACTTACGTATCCAGATATGTCACGTAAGTTGTCATTCCATTGAGGTTGGGCGATCGTATCCCCTGCAGAGTGTTGTCGATCGCTCTCGCGTTATCACCTTTCTCCTCGATCGACTCAACACAACCAGTTCCCCTATTCTCAGCGTTGCTACCAAAGGAACGAGCCAGTATGTTCAAGGGCAACATAACGAACACGTTCAAGTAATAAAAGACGACGGGGATGTTATATATGGTGAACTCGAAAGCTAATCGCGGACTTGAGACATATACTCTCAACAAACGGAATTGAATGTTAACGGAGAAAGACGAATACCTGTCCACGGGCTTGACAGGGTCCTGTCGAACCGCCTTCCGCCCTTCTCAAAACGGTGGCTGTACTCGGTCCTACTGCTGTCAACAACCCTTAAAGTGTCGATGAGTGCTCGGTACGGCAGTTATTTCTTCACCCAGCATTGAGAACAGCACGGGGAAGAACCTGAGAGGACTCTCACCTTGGTTTCCCATCTCGTTTGCACAACGGGCGAGTCCGCGCTGAAAAGGCATAATCGAGTGATCCAAACTCTTCCCAGATGTTTCTAAGGCAAAATGCCTGATCATGCAACTGGATACAATTAATAAAAAAAAGCCATATGATCAGCGTGCGCGGGCTCCTTAGACGAAATACACGCGTGTATAGGCTCAGGGAACGAGGAAGTGCATGGCACCCTTTTCTTCCTCCAAGACTAGCGACAGAAGTGTTCCCCCGATGTTCTCCAATGGGACATTCATAGCATTTCTCGGCCGCTTTGGAGGTGCGTCTGGTCTTGCTTGGGCTGAGATCCGACTAGATCAATGGACGCGTGCTCGACAGACGGGTTCAGCTATGGGCTGGAGAGGAAAGTTGGCGATAATTACGGGGGTTTGTGCGCGCGCAAACTTCAACCTCATTTAACATCGTGTTTCCTGTGCTTTCGGCGGCTCTGGTGGTGCGTCTGGATGACATTCGGCATCATGATTTACACGAATGTCTTGGGACATTCACGCTAGGTTTGCATCCTCTACATCAGTGATTAGCCTCCTCTCTACTTGGCTAACGCGACTGTCCGCCTTTATCTGGCCTACTCACTCCCTTTGGGCGGTGCACTGCCGTACGTATGTGCCATTGTAGCCTTGGTTCTATCTGATATAGGCGATAGTACGCACACATACCCTGAGCGCGGACCCTAGGTGATGGAACAGGAGGGAGAGCGAGTGAGATGAGGATAACAAAGAGTACGCGATAACCGCATTGCCTCTCGTCATCGTTGCATTCGTTCCAACGCGAAGGTGACGACGACGGCAGCGGATGGAGGTGGGGGGCGAGGGCGAGGGCAGCGGCGTCGCGTGTGCGCGTCGGATGCTCGTCGTCAAATCGTCGACAACAAGGAGGAGGCGCGATGATCTAAGGCAAGGCGGACGAGTTGGTGGCAAGAGAGGACGAGTTGTAGATAGTGCGAGGTGGTAGGGGTATCATCATCAGATGCCACCTGGGTACACGTACGGGTGTCAGCGCAGCCACCTGGCAGGTCCGGTACACCCGTGCGGTTGCCTAAATTCCAGCAACTAGTTGAGCTATGCTCGCCGCGTTCTCTTCGCTTGTTTCCTAGTCAATCACCATTTTATCACTGGGACCATTTGTGCTGCCTTATGTTGAGCTCAGATAGCACGTGTTCACGTACAACTCACGGTCCTCACAATAGGTACTATGGGCATCACCCTTTCTCATACTTTCATGCTCGAACAACTCTGTTACTTTTCACTGGAGTCAGGGGATCCGGCGCATGCGCCACTGCGTTGTGCCACTGACACAATGCATAGCCCACCTAGTCGAATCAAGCTACATAACTTGGTTAGCGCCGCGCTCCGCCGGCAGAAACCTTGTTTTACAAGTGGGTCGGTATATACTTACACAAAGAAAAGTAAATACAGACGTTATGGTTAAGATTTAAAAAAAAGAATATCATAAGTCACATATAGCAGAGCTGCCCCTACCGGCGCTGGTAGTGTTGTGCAGGGCCCAGCCTGGCTCTCAGTGACTGAGCCTATATGGCATGGACACCGCCCAGCGATGAACTTCATCGGTGCGTGGGGGCGATAGGTAAACCCACAGTCCCGATGAACTCCTGATGCCACAATGACTCCCACGCGTCCTCCCAGTTGTTGAGGACACGATAACAAGCATCCAGCGCATATACTTAATTTTGTTGCCACCGCCTCGCCACGTCGCCCAATGGTGATGGTGACGACAGTGCAGTCGTCATCTTGCCCTCGCCCTCGCTATTGCGTTGCAACGAATGCGACGACGAGTCCGCATCGTCATCCCTGTCCAAGTCGTAAGTAGTCAGTCGTTTTCAGTGGTTGCGCAGCATCGAGACGTCGTCAACGCGCCCGTTCCGCTAAAGTGTGTCTGTCATTGCGATGGTGGCAACAATGGCACGGCTTGGTGGTCCCACCGAAGCTGGGCGGAGGTGGTAACACGCAGTGTCACTTGTGCCGGCCCGGCTTGGTCTCAAAGTCGGGGCTTGAGATCGATCCAGGGCCTGTGCGAGTGCGAGAGGTGGAACAAGAGCGAGGGCGAGAGCGCGTAAGCAAGACGACGGCGACCGGGACGACGGCGCGATGACCGTGCTGTCGTCGCTGTCATCGTCGGTTCGTTGCGATGCAACGGTGAAAGCGAGAGCGAGGGCGAGCGAGGCGACAACGACAACGACGACGACGTGGACATCGCCGTCGTCGTCATCATCGCGGGGTTGTTGCAATGCGATAGTGAGGGCGAATGCGACGGACGGCAAGGGCGATGGCTACAGGTGAGGACGGAATGAGAGCGAGAGGGTGAGCTAATGATGACGGCTGTACTATCGTTGTCGTCGCCGCGTCCACCACAACACAATTGCAAGGACGAGGGCGAGCGGGGAGGCGAGAGGAGTGGGTGACAGTGGTGGGGCGAAAAAGGGACGATTATACAGTCGTCGTCATCGCTGTCGCGTTTGTTTGCAGGCTTGCAGCGTGAGGGTGAGGAGGCGGGTGTGGGTGCCAGTAGTGGAGTGGGGCGAGAGGGAGAACAAGGGACGGCAATGACGACGCGCTGTCGTCGTCTTCGTAACGCTCGTAACAACGTAGAGGTGAGGGTGAAGGCGAAGACGAAGGTAAGAGGTGAAGGTGAGGGCGAGATGAGAGGTAAGGGAGAGCAAGCGAATGAGACGATGACAACGACGACCGCGTGATAACCACGGTGCCGTCGTCATCATCGTCACGTTCGGCGCGGCGATGCCAAGAATGAAGGTGAGGGCGGGGACGACTCACGGGTGGGAGGGCGAGATGACGACGATGACTTTGTCGTCGTCGTCATGTCGCAATGTCGTCGTTGTCGTTGTTGTCATTGCGGAGTCCCTACAACCCAACGATGAATCATGAGGGTGAGGGTGCTGAGGGCGACGAGGCGAGAGGGAAAACGAATGAATGAGACGACGACGGTCGCGCGATGATCGTGCCGTCGTCATTTTCATTGTCGTCACATTTGTTAAACATTAAATGTGAGAGCGGGTGCGAGAGGTAGAGTTGGACGAGAAGGAGAGCAGGCGAGACGGCGACCGCATGATGACGGTGCCGTAGTCATCGCGTTGCTGGCCAAAACCCGGGTCCAGTGCTTGCGCAAGTCGAAAACCTAGGTAGGCAAACAAAAAAGCCCGGCTCAAAACTTTGACAGAAAAATAGGGGCAGACATACATATGTACGCGCGTTCAAAGGGTAAAGTCAGCAAAGAAGTCTGAGTCATGTGAGCGTGACCGTAAGAACCGCAAAATCGGTAGACGCCACAGCTACTAATTTGACCTTGTTTATGTAAAAACAAGGTAACGTACAACTACTAAGAACGTCTCTTACGTCAAGTACGCACACCGATCATAGTTCCCACCTTGATTCGCACCCCACCATGTCGGGAATGGATGCGAGGTTCCCGCAGCACCTTGTACAGCAAAGGAGAGAAGAAACACCATCACTTGCGTTCCTCCATCGAGAGCTATTCCACTCCTCAGCATCGCATAGATGAGTAAACAGTCGTCTTACCGGCCCCAATAATGTAATTGTATTGAGCAAACCACCGAGGGTAACGTGTTCGCAACCACCACTGCGAAAGGAAAGCAACCGCAAAGTACGAGAGAATGGATGAATTGATCCCCACGCAAAGCCACCCGATGAAGTACCTGTTATATTTTCTTTTCAGTGCTAGCAGTGGCACAAAGGGGATTCGAACATACGCAATGACCGGCGTATAAAGATAATCAAACCGAAGTCTCGGCCAAAACCGGTGTGCAATCCAAAACGGAATAGGAACGAATAAACCAAGCAGATAAGCCCAAGGCACCCACTGGTACCTCTTTCCTGCAGCGAACAACTCGTGACTAAGGCCACCCCAAGCGACAGCTTGCGAATTGTATTGCTGTGGCTGTTGACCGGACCAGATATTTGTTCCTTGAACAGAAAGAAGAATATCCCATTGGTTGTCGACGATAGAGTTCATCATCACTGTATATTCTTGAGTGATCGTACATAATAGAAATGAAGATATTCCTTGCCATAGTTTAATACCGCTCCCAGGAGAGTTCCGATGATCTGGGATGCGAATGCGGCACGGGGAGGGAGCTTCGCATCTGTCGGGTTTAAGTACAAATTTAGTCGAGAAACGCAACATGAACCTACACTGAGCAATTTTAAGATCTCGGAGAAGTAATTGCGCCTGTGTTACGGTGTCTGTCAATCACATTTCAGCCAAACTAACAGCCCGGAGATTCAAGCGCCATACTGTAGCTGTAGAGAACAAAATACATGTTCGCCATCGGCTTGCCGGGATGCAAGAATCCTCCAATCATTTGCACGAACCTTTATCCACTCAATGTCAGATTTCTATAATTAGCGAGAATGGTACTCACGGTTGAATGATAAATGCCAAGCCAGTGATAGCAAAGAGTGCTCCAAAGAAGAGAATCGACAACGTAGCAAGTAATATCGAGATCAAGAAGCCCCACCTGTAATAGGAATTCAATAACTGTAGCAAAAGGACACGAGTCCGACTTACCAGGGTAGTGTAGAGTCCGTTTTGTAGATGACAACAAGCGCAACAATGAATGACAGTAAGAATGTTACGAAATACCAGCTATTTGGCGCATCCGGATACTGTTTGTTTGCTCACCGCTAGCAAAATCGCTCTCGGACGAGCCACAGGTAACTCACCTTGAGCATCTCCAAATAATGAGGATCGAGCTCAGTGTTCTCGTTACACTCCCTCATGCCATCGTCCTTCCAGAATCTCCAATCAAATGTCTTCCACGACTCCTTGATCACCCGAGGACTCGCCCAGCCCCACGCAGAACGAAGGTCATCTCTGTTCCAGAGTAAAAGATGCGTAAACGTAGCAGCAAGTCCCATATTTGTTGTCAATAGATTGACCACCCATGTGGACGCATACCAGGGAAGTCCCTGCTCGGCGAGTAAGGTTGGGTCGACTTCGTAATTCGAGTTAAGAATCAGTGTTTGGTTATACTGCGTGCCATTCTCGTAGAAAAGCAGTTGAGAAAGCTTGCGATAAAAAAATAATTAATGTTTGTCGAACAGACAGTCGGATAAGACCTACGAATGGGAAATTTGTTGCCTGCCAGATGTTATTGTAATAGACTGCGACAAAGACGACCCTATTCAGACCATGTTAGTATGAAGTACGGGTCTCGGGAGGCTTTAACTCGCATGCATAGAATATAACCAATGAAGTTGGATACCTAATAACTTATCAGACTTTGAAGATTGTTCAATAAATGCAGACGCGTACCTGAGCTTTGAGAGGAATAGTCATCGGATTGACACCACCCGAGATGTACTGCAGAGAACAGTCAGTTGCATGATCCCAAGATTCCGAATATCACGTACCTGCCAATCAAAGCAGATCGACAGCAATCCAAGACCCTCGTTACCATTGGTACCACCAAAAACGGTAGTAAAGACGGGACTATTTGGGTTAGCCAAACAAAATACCGAGAGTCCGGTGAGTAGCGGGAACATCCATTCCGGGAAAAGTTCCCAAATGAATATTCTGTCAATCATCGCATCAGGACAAATACGGTCCGGCTAGCCTGACTACTTACATGCCAAACACGATATAAAACATCTTGAGTTTCCTCCTTGCCGCCTGACCACCCTCAAATAACGCATCGAACATGGAGAGAAGGGGAAGCACCCCAGGGTACAGCATTTTGGATGGATATAATAGAACAGCTGGGAGAGTGAAAGGCTGAGATCGAGAAATAAAAGCCAAGCATTTCAAGCGGGACGTACAGCGCATCATTCCGCCAATTCCATAACCAAGCAACTGACTTGAGAAGAGCAAGAAGATCGAAGACGCGGCGTTAGGAGTGATATTATAGTACAAACGCTGCACCGCAAGGACTTCGGTACCTAGAGCCGAGTTTGCTGCAGCACTCGCCATGATGATAATGAAGGCATTCTCCTTCTTATTGAAAGGCCCCTGTTGAAGTAGACTCAGGTCCATCCGTGGGACCAGATACAATGTGACTTACTGGGTTTAACCATCTCCAGAAGCCACGGCGAGGAATGAACGTTTCCATGAAGATACCCAATACGTATGATACGACAGCGAGGAACATGAGCGAAACGAGCACGGTTTGCTAGAGGTCATCAGATTAATGTGGTTCCATTCTTGGCGTGCAGGACCCACCGGTTTAAAATAATATATCTCAGCTATGTTGAAGCAGAAAGTTAGATGAAGGAATGAAAAAAAGACATGACAGACCAAGGACTCCTCCAAAGGTAGAAAGTCCGATACCAATGAAGAAGGCACGGAACGTCCAGGGATTTAGACTGGGATCGTCGGTAACGGATATGACATGGGTTGCAATGTCACGCTCGTCCTCGAGGATTTGAAAAGCGTCAGTACTTTCAACTTGGGCGGGGGCAGCTTCGATATCGCTCTTTTCAAACGCATTAGGCTCGTCACTGATGCTTGGGGACTCTTTGTCATCCTGGCGAGATGGCTGAATGATATCGCCTGGATGAGCCATACTGGAGGAGCAGCCACGCGAAGATAGAGAGACGGAAGGAAGAGGGTGTGTCCGCCTTAGAAGCGAGAGAACAGCGAACGTCCTATAAAGCTTGCAATTAGCGGCGACCTAAAGCAGCTGGAACCAGGATACCGTAGGCGCCAGCTGATGCCAAGCCCCACAAACGATAAGCACCATGTGTGACCTCGGATGCTTCCCCAGCTCTGCAAAGCCACTCATGACGAATGTTTCGGTCCGAGCCGCTTGCCGTGTTGCTATTCGGAATTTAAGTAATTTGATCGGACTCGGAGAGCCTGGAGCACACAAAGTTCGCTTAGTACTAGAAGCTCTGCTGATCGCTTACTAGCAATAGTTCACGACCATTTTGTATATCCTTGCCGAGGGCTCAATCCCTGCCATGAACTTCAGTGGTTGTTGACGGGTACGACTAGGTATCGTCGAGTCCCAACGCGTCAGCTTTTGGATATTGTAGTATAATTTTTTCCGATAACTTGACGTAATATGCCATCCGAGGGTTTGACAACGCAATGCATTACGGTAACAAGTACCTCACCGGCGGCATGGAGAGCGGTGAGGCGCTGCTGGTCCACAAGGTAACAACATCGCACCGCCCACATCGAGGCCAGCCACTATAACATATAACTACCAAGAACGTCTCTTACGTCAAGTACGCACACCGATCATAGTTCCCACCTTGATTCGCACCCCACCATGCCGGGAATGGATGCGAAGTCCCCGCAGCACCTTGTACAGCAAAGGAAAGAATAAACACCATCACTTGCATTCCTCCATCGAGAGCTACTCCATTTCTCAGCATCGGTACGTAGTTGAGGAAACAGTCATCTTACCGGCCCCAATAATGTAATTGTATTGAGCAAACCACCGAGGGTAACGTGTTCGCAACCACCACTGCGAAAGGAAAGCGACCGCAAAGTACGAGAGAATGGATGAATTGATCCCCACGCAAAGCCACCCGATGAAGTACCTGTCACATTTTTTCTTTCAGCGCTGGCAGTGACATAAAGGAGATCCGGACATACGCAATGACCGGCGTGTAAAGATAATCAAACCGAAGTTTCGGCCAAAACCGGTGTGCAATCCAAAACGGAATAGGAACAAATAAACCAAGCAGATAAGCCCAAGGCACCCACTGGTACCTCTTTCCTGCAGCGAATAACTCGTGACTAAGGCCACCCCAAGCGATAGCTTGCGAATTGTATTGCTGTGGCTGTTGACCGGACCAGATATTTGTTCCTTGAACAGAAAGAAGAATCTCCCATTGATTGTCGATGATAGAGTTCATCATCACTGCATAATCGTGAGTGGTTATACACAATAGAAATGAAGATATTCCTTGCCATAGTTTAATACCGCTCCCAGGAGAGTTCCGATGATCTGGGATGTAAATGCGGCACGGGGAGGAAGTTTCGCGTCTGTCAGGTATGAGCATAATTTAGTTGGGAAACCTAGCATGAACCTACACTGAGCAATTTTAAGATCTCGGAGAAGTAATTGCGCCTGTGTTACGGTGTCTGTCAATCACATTTCAGTCAAACTAACAGCTCGGGAACTCAGGCTCGAGTGTCATACTATAACTGTAGAGCACAAAATACATGTTTGCCATTGGCTTGCCGGGATGCAAGAATCCTCCGATCATTTGCACGAACCTTCATCCAATCAATGCCAGTCTTCTACTATGATTAACAAGGATGGTGCTTACGGTTGGATAATAAATCCCAAACCAGTAATGGCATAGAGTGCTCCAAAGAAAAGAATCGACAACGTAGCAAGTAATATCGAGATCAGGAAGCCCCACCTGTGATAAAAAGTCGGTAACTATAGTGCAAGGACGCGAGTCCGACTTACCAGGGCAGTGTAGAATCTGTTTTGTAGATGACAACAAGCGCAACAATGAATGACAGTAAGAATGTTACGAAATACCAGCTATTTGGTGCATCCGGATACTGTTCGTTCGCCCATCGTCAGTAAAGTTGCGCTCGGACGGGTTACAGAAAACTTACCTTGAGCATTTCCAAATAGTGGGGATCAAGTTCCGTATTCTTGTTCCTCTCCCTCATACCATTGTCCTCCCAAAATTTCCAATTAAATGTTTTCCATGACTCCTTGATAGCCCGAGGACTCGCCCAGCTCCACGCGGCACGAAGATCATCCATGTTCCAGAGTAAGAGATGCGTAAATGTAGCAGCAAGTGCCAGATTTGTTGCTAATAGATTGACCACCCATGTGGACGCATACCAGGGAAGCCCCTGCTCGGCGAGTAAAGTTGGGTCGACTTCGTAATTCGAGTTAAGAATCAGTGTTTGGTCATACTGCGTGCCATTCTCATAGAAAAGCAATTGAGAAAGCTTGCGATGAAACAAGAATGAATGTTCGTCGAACAGACAGCCGGATAGGACCTACAAATGGGAAGTTTTTTGCCTGCCAGATGTTATTGTAATAGACTGCGACAAAGACGACCCTATTCAGGCGATGTCAGCATAATGCACAGATCTCCGAGGGGTTTGACCTACATGCACAAGAGGTAACCAATGAAGTTGGATACCTGATAGTACGTCAGACTTTGAAAGTCGTTCAATAAATACAGACGTGTACCTGAGCTTTGAGAGGAATAGTCATCGGATTAACACCACTTGAGATGTACTGCAAAGGACAGTCAATTGTGGAGCACGAGATTCAGAATATCACGTACCTGCCAGTCGAAGCAGATCGACAGTAATCCAAGGCCCTCATTACCATTGGTACCACCAAAAATGGTGGTAAAGACGGGGCTATTTGGATTAGCCAAACAAAATACCGAGAGTCCGGTGAGTAGCGGGAATATCCATTCCGGGAAAAGTTCCCAAATGAATATTCTGTCAATCATTGCATCAGGACAGGTACGCTCCAGCGAGTCCGACAACTCACATGCTAAACACGATATAAAACATCTTGAGTTTCCTCCTTGCCGCCTGACCACCCTCATATAAAGCATCGAACATCGAAATAAGGGGAAGTACCAAAGGATACAGCATTTTGGACGGATATAATAAAACAGCTAGGCAAGTGCAAAGTCAAGCTCAAGAAATATAAAACAAATATTTCAGGCGGGACGTACAGCGCATCATTCCACCAATTCCATAACCAAGCAACTGACTTGAGAAGAGCAGGAAAATCGAAGACGCAGCGTTAGGAGTGATGTTATAGTACAAACGCTGCACCGCAAGGACTTCGGTACCTAGAGCCGAGTTTGCTGCAGCACTCGCCATGATGATAATGAAGGCATTCTCCTTCTTATTGAAAGGCCCCTGTTGAAGTAGACTCAGGTC
>JBBPUN010000238.1:0-17895 GCA_038094715.1 Heimioporus punctisporus | reverse complement strand
TTGAGGCTGTGCTGAAGGCCAAAGGAGGGTATACCAAGTACTAATATATACCAATAGTTGAAAGTGACAAAACTGTTCCAATGTAGTTACCATTTTAAATTGTCCATATCTTTGCTTCCCATGACCCGAATCACATGACTAAGATACCAATTTGTAGCTCTGAGTGTGTACTATTGTTTGTCTCACCAATGCTAAGCGAAATTCACACATGTGGTTGCAGTGCGCTTCGCGCACTGGATTGGGGTTAGACATTGGAACAGTTTTTGGAGTCACTGTACAAATATAGAACTGAGGTCATAAGCGAGAATATAATTACGAAGAGGGAATTATACAAAAGGTCTGGAGCCCAGGAGTTGCACTCCTGGGGGGAATGCACCGGAGTTGTAATGGAATAGTACCAGAGAACCCGGAGTGGACTTAGCACAATGCAGGATATGACAAGCAGAAATAGAACCACTCTTTGCAGAATCTCCTGCTCTTATTCTGGAAAGATAAGGTAAGATGATAGTGACCTTTCCCAATATGGCATGGATGGGAGTGATGGCATAAGCTCCTCTTGTTTGATTGATGTGGGAGGGTTCTAGTCATTTGGATCCTCTCCTTTGTGGAATATGAAAAGTGATGCTAGAGGCTGGCAGATGGGAACACTTCAATCAGGGGTGAGATTGTCCCTATTGATCTCAGGTGTCTGGCTGAGGGGTGTGAGAGCACTAAGTGGGGATGACACTGATCAGGTGTCAAGTGCTGTCAGTAATGTAAATGTGCCTAGATGTTATCTGGAGCCCATACTCTTCTCTTTCTCTTGAGAGAGTGTGTTGGCAGGTTTAATGTATGTATTGTAGGGTTCAAAAAGGTGAGAGGAGGGTAGTTAATTCTACTCAGAAAAGTGGGGGTGAAGAATAAAAGAGTTCGTCCTAATGAAGTGACCCTGCAACCGATGAAGATTACAAGCCACTATCTGAGTAGAGACAAGGGAAGATGAAAAGTGAATCTGCCCTTGGTTGAAGGGGAAAGACCAAGAGGACAAACTGAAGTCCTCTGGCAATGTATTGACAGCTTAACTACTATACAAGAAGTACATAACAAGTAACAATGGTCCATGCATCAAATGTATAGCCAGTTATCATGTGAGTGATCACAGGACATGGAGTAAAGTGTCAACAGTGAGAATGAACAGTTAAGAATAAAGTGGCATGAAAACAAAGGGTACAGATGACTGTTATGAGAGAAGTAAGTAAAGATAGTTTGACAGAAATAAAGATAGGAGTATATCAAGATTTTGGTAAGGATCTAATAGGATATGATCTGATCTTATTGATGTAAACCCCTGTTGAAAGTAAGAATGAAAGTGAAGTAAATCAAAGGAATCAGATGTTTGGAAAGTAATAGGTTAAGAGAGATGAAGAAATGTAATAGAGTGCATCATGTTCAAGTAGGATTTGTAAGGATCACAACATAAATGACATATACTCCGACACCCAGTGAGTGTTCCCATTGAGGATATGCTCTTATTCTTTGTATCTATCTTCCTGTGTTACCTCTGCACCATTGGGTTTTGCACCCCAAAAGGTTATGAGCCCTGCCTAGACATATAGGAAGCCTCATCATTTCTTTGTGCACACTTTTCTGATGTCTCCCTCTGTCTCACAAGGAGATATGTGGTTCACTTTGAGCCTAGCCTTGATGATGGCAGTCATCAGCTTTCTGTATTTTGTCATTGACAGAATGGAACCTGTTCTCATTGGTGAGAACATTGTGGTTTTTGCTACACAGCAAGGGATGTTAGTCCTTCAACACATCCTTCATACTTTTAGTATTTGTTTTGATTGGAATAATGGAACTCACACATATTCCTTCATTGCTACAGTTTCCATAAGGAACAACAACAAAGAGGTTCATACTATTCCTTCATCACCTACTGCTGTGTTGCAACCACCTTGGTTGCCCACCTCTCAAGGAGGATACACTGGTTCTACTTTACTGGTTGTTACCAGACTGAGACCAGAGCTTTGTCATATTGACAGTCACATATACTACATGTGTGGACTAGGTCAAGGACTTGGCATTCATCCTTTGATCCTAGAGTGTGAACAACACTTTAGAGAAAGACCTGGTTTTACACCAGAGACTTGTGTTCACAATGGCACTTGCCAGTTGAGCATTCCATGTGATTTTAACTCACATAGTGTCCAAATTGGTAGCACTGGTCTCCAGTTTGAGATCCCTTGCCCTACTTGCCAGGAAGTGATTGAGTTTCAAGAAATTCATCACCACTGTGGTCATTGTATAATCTGTGAGACCCAGGACTTCACAAGAGCTAAAATCATCTCTCCTAGATTTGAGAGTACTTCTTCTCAGTCTAGAGGCTCTTTACATTCTAGGTTCTTTGGCTTAGGTTGCTCAACTTGTCACTCCACCCACCCACCATCATCCCTACTCTTGCCCCAACTCTTCTTTCATCAACAGTCATGCCTCTGGAGATTCACCCAGAATTTGTCATCCCTTCTCTAATGATCTTCCTCTGGATCTCAAACAGAATCCCCTCCATCTTCTGGCTGAAGCAGCATTGATAGACAATCACCAGGAATAGATCAGGAATACACCAAGCTTTTGGGAGTTTCTGACAGGCCCTCCTCCAATGGATGAAACTGTGAAGAAAGTGCAACCCCTTATCCATGATCAGAAAGAAATCTTACACCTGATACACAATGCTCAGATGGAAGATGTGGATCTTTAGATTCAGAGCTAAAGAATTTGAATAACGATGATGGAGATATTTCAAGCTCACCAGGACATAGAGTACTTTGATAACACTACAAGCCACTTCGTGATAGCAGAGACCCCTCTGACCGAGGGAGATGATCTTTACCAAATAGTCCAATACATCACAGTGTTCATGGATCCCCTTCCATGACACTTGATCAACATGGTGAGAACATGGGTGGAAATCAGGCCTAATCTCTTCTTGACCAAACCAGTTCCACCTTACCTGGATCTTCATCAAACTCATCTTGATTGTTTCAAAATCAAATTTTTCTCCACTCATGTTGCTCTTTCATTCTCTATTGATCCCTGTGAAACCAACTGCATCAGCAAATTTTCTGTCAATAGCTTTCACTATATCAACAAGACCATCTCTCAAGCCTATGAGGGAGCTGGTTGGGCTTTCCCTTGTGCTGATGAAAACTCCTGTCATTCTTTCATTGTCCATAACCAAGGCTGGGAAATCTTTTACAGAGACTTCTTTCCCCTTTCATATTTCAACATTTGTCTTATGCAGTCCTTGCACCCCAACTACCACCATATCAACCCAACTGGGTTTATGAGGCTAACACTTTTACTGGGGATACCATGGACATGGAAAGGAGAAATACAATAAATCTTAGGCAAGGTATAGATGTGTGGATGTGGAATGCCATTTATGACATGGATCTTCGTCATGAGTTACCTTCTCTTTCTTCAAGGATCTATAACCAACAGCAGCACTTTATTCATGCCATGACAGCTGATCCTTGCCTAGATGCAGGAATTGTCACATGAACTCTTCAAGGTAGTGCCCAGCTACCAAGAAGACAGGCTGCTATCCAAGGAGAACTCAAATGAAGACTTTGCGACAATTTGTAAACACACAAGTCACCTTATCTTTTATCCTGTCTCTAGAGTTTGGCCAATCACCCCTTCATTTTATATGTATTTTTGCATTGATGATCATATCTCTTTCTATACCTTTGATATGACAGAAGATGAATTTCCTTCCAGCTTCCTAGAATTAAATTTCTGGATAGCTGAGACTCATTTAGAGTTATCTTTTCTCAATAGCAATTATTACCTAGACCTACCAGGTTTAGAGACAAAAGTTAGAAATTCCCATTTCTTTCCTTCATTATCCTACATTGCTTTTGAACAAATATCTTCTACTCCTCTATCATCCTAGTGGAAAGATGAATGGATCTTGAACTTTAATCCTCCTCCATCTCCTAAAGAGCTACAATGAAAATACTGGGCTGGCCAACACTACAGGACTAGGACCTTAAAGGACTGGTTACTCGAACTAAATACATCCCCTTCCATAGCATTCTCCTATATAGATTCCATCTTTAGGTTTCTTTTTTCTGATTTAGGTTTAGCAGATCTTGTTGATATCAAGCTGTCACAATAATGACTATTGCTGTTCCCACCAACTTCAAGACTGACCAAACCATGATCAGCCAAATCCCTATCCTAGTTGGAGTAACCAACTACTCCATCTGAAGGTCTCATCTTAAAGGCTATCTCTGTTCCCAATCTCTATGGAATTGGATTGAAAAAGCTTATACAAATGTCAACTGTGCTAATGCAGCTGAGCAAGGGAAATGGGAAATCATTGATCTTCATATTGCTGGTATCATTATCAACATCACCTCTGATGTTGATGCAAGACCTACAAGACTGGTGTGTAAGTTGTATCGCAGGGAGCTTCTACCCAAACCAATGACCTGCCTGATACCAGTTAGAATACCAGGGGGGAGAAGTCAAAGGGGTAATGTGTGTCTGATGCCCTATGCTCACCTAGGAAGGGTGTCCTTCAGAGGGAAGGAGAATGTCTTGGAGGGAAATACCAAAGGAGGACAAACTAGTATCCTAGCCTCCTTGGGGTTGTTTAGAATTATAGGAGAATTGGGCAATTGGTAACCATTTTGACCATTGCTCTGGATTTTTGTGAGTGAACATTTGTAGATATTGTTGTAGATCTCTGTTTACTCATTCTGATTGTCCATTTGTTTGTGGATGAAAAGCGGTTGATAGTTTCATCATGATATTTGGTTGTTTGCAAATTTCCTTCATCACCTGTGATGCAAATTGTGGTCCTCTATCTGAAACTATGGAGGTGGGAAGTCTGTGATGCTTCCACACTTGTTCTAAATAAAGATGTGCAGTTTGGAGGGATGTGACATTCTTTGTCATGGGTATGAAGACGACTTCTTTTGAAAATCTGTCTACCACCACTAAGATAGTGTCGTAACCATTTGATGTGGGTAAGTCTGTAATGAAGTCAGCCATAACATCCTTCCATGGTCCTTCGGGTACCAGAAGAGGTTGTAGCATTCCATGAGTAGCATAATTTGTTGGTTTCATTTTCTGGTATTTTTCACATTGAGTGACATATTCTTTTACATACTGAGTCATTCCTGGCCAGAAGTAATGTCTTTGTAATACTTCAGTTGTTTGGTCTATTCCTGGATGTCCTGCTATTGGCATATTGTGGTGTTTGGTAACTATTTTCCTTTGTAGTTTTTCTTTGTCTGGTACAAAAAGCTGTCTGTTACAAACCCTCATTTTTCTCTTATTTTTCCGCATTTTATTTCCTTTTCTTTTGCTCGTTTTCAGACTTTGTCGTACAAACTCACAACTGATGGTCACGTGACACATCACATGACACATCACATGACAAGTCTAGACCATCAACACATTGGTCACCATACACAGCCTTCTACTTCTGCTCTTCATTTCCATGCTGTGTATGGCTATGCAGAGGCTGGACACCTCATGCATTTCATCTCCGCTTCTTCCATTCTCTCTTATTTATTCATCCAGCACTGCAATGCACAGCCCAGTCCTATTGTCCTTTGGCATAAACGCCTCATGACTCTTGATGAGTCACGGCGCAGCATTGCACTGCTTCCTTCATCTCCGCTGCTGCGCAGCAAGGCTATACCACAGCCTCTCGCTTCCGATGACTCCTCACGACTCATCATGACTCGTCATGCACAGCTAATTACCATACTTGTATTATAATATGTACAAACTGCGCCACACATGTACAAACAGTAGAATAGTATATAAACCCCAAGGATGGGCCAGGGAGCGACAGTTTGTCCTCCTTTGGTATTCCCCTCCAAGGCATTCTCCTCCTAAGCTCAGTAGCTCCTTCTCAGTACAGTACCAAGCCTAGTGAGTATTGGGCATCCGATACATCACACCCTTCTGACTTCTCCCCCCTTCGAGACCTTCTCAGTACTCTCGGAGGCAGGTCAGTTGTTGTCAACCCTTTACCTCCTGCGAATAGCTCTCAAGGGCATACGCCTTGCAGGTCACTGCATCACTGTCCTTTTGCAGTTTGGATGGTTTTGTCTTTCATTTGTAGATTATACTTTTGACTGATATTTTGGATGTATCCTTCTCATAATTTAGATGTAGCCTTTTTAATGAGTTCAGTGATTTCATCTCCTTCGTCAAGAATTGTGACCCATGTTGCTCCAATTCTTTTGCTAGATATGATTGTTACTCCTTTGTTATCATCATCAATGCCATGTGCATGATCTTCTCTTCTAGAAAGGGCATCTGCTTTTCCCATTGAAGTTCCTGCCTTATGGATCCATTTGAAATTGAAATGTGATAGGTATAATGCCCATTGGGCTTGTTGTCATGTGAGATTTTGTTGTTTCATGAAGTATTGGAGGTTAGCGTGATCATTCCAAATTCCAAATTTATGTTGACTTTCTTTGAGGTAGTGTCTCCATTGTTCTAATGCTCTAATGATGCTGAGCATCTCCTTGTTTGCTATTAGGTAATTTTGTTCTTCTGGTGACATACTGTGACTAGAATATGCAACTGGTAGCCATTTGTCATCATTTTGTATTGAGAGCACTGCTCCTGTGGCATAATCTGATGCATCGGTTTCTAGGAAGAATTTTTTGTCATTATCAGGGAATGCTAATATTGGGGCTGTAGTGAATCATTGTTTGAGCATGTCAAATGCTTCTTGTCATTGTTCTGTCCATTGAAATGGAACATCTTTCTTTGTTAAGTCTATGAGGGGTCTAGCCACTTGGGCGTAGCCTTCTATGAATCTTTGATAGAAGTTGGCAAGTCCTAAGAAGCTTCTTACTCCTTTTACCATTTCTGATTTAGGCCATTCCAGAATAGCTTTCACTTTATTGTCGTTCATTTTTATTCCTTGATCTGACACAGTCACGCCAAGGAACTCTACTTCTTTTGCCCGGAACGTGGATTTCTCTGGTTTGACAAACAAGTCATTTTCTTGTAGTCATCATAGTACTTCTTTTACTATTTCATCATGCCTTTTTGGGTTGTTGGTCTTTGTAAAGATCATAAGGTCATCGATATATATGACCATTACATCTTCCATGTTTGCGAATATCTTGTTCATCATCATCTGGAAGGTGGCCAGGGAGTTACAGAGTCCAAAGAACATTACCAGAGGTTTGAAGGATCCTTTGTGACAAACAAATGCTGCCTTCAATTCATCTCTGTCTTTGATTCGTACGTTATTGTATCCCCATCATAAGTCCATTTTGGTGAACATCTTTGCTCCTTTCAACTTGTCAACAAGTTGAGAGATGAGGGGAAGTGGATAGTTGTTTTTGATAGTGTGCTCATTCAGGTATTGGTAGTCCTATACCATTTGTTTTCATCCATCTTTCTTTGGCACAAAGAAGACTGGTGAGGTCTGAGGGGATTTAGAGGGTTGTATGTATCCTTTTCATAATTGATCATCAATGAAGTCTGAAACTTTCTTTTGTTTGTTTGGTGATAATAGGATTAAATGTCCTTTTTTGGGTTTAAAGGTCTCTTTTAGTTCTATTGTGTGATCCCATGGTTTTCTTATTGGCATCCTTTCTGATTCCTTTTGGGAAAACACAGAAAGGTATTCGTGATACTCTTTCGAAACTAATTTCT
Source organism: Heimioporus punctisporus (assembly GCA_038094715.1). Taxonomy (NCBI): domain Eukaryota; kingdom Fungi; phylum Basidiomycota; class Agaricomycetes; order Boletales; family Boletaceae; genus Heimioporus; species Heimioporus punctisporus. The sequence continues at coordinate 10,215 of JBBPUN010000238.1, read as the reverse complement.
CTGGAGGTTGTTTCATGTCAAAGAGCTTCACGAGTGCCTCGTCCATCTTTTGTCCGATTTGTATGTGATACTGATGAAGACCTGCTTTGAATTCCTCTTTTTCTATGGTTCACAACCATGATCCTTTTGGTCATAAGTGATAGCATGTAGGCAGACATCATGTTATCACGATTTTTCCCATTTCCCAATCTATGGATGGATTGTGCTTCTTTAACCATGTGTAACCAAGAATTATTTTATTCTTTCCTAAGTCAGTCACTTCTGTCATGATCATTTCTCAGTGTCTGTTGTAGTCAATTATTAAATCTGTTACATGGGTTATCTGTCCAGCAGAGTTCTCTGTTCCATCAACATTGAAAACTTCAATTGGTCTATCTAGTTTTCTGAGGGATAGTCCCTTTTCTTCTGTAAAGGTTCAGTCAATGAACACGCAATTTGCTCCTGAGTCAAGTAGTGCGTCCACTTTGAAGAATTGTTTGGTGTTTTTGGTTGTGCAAACTTCTAGCTTGAGTTTTAATTCTCGTTGTGGGTTAATCGTTCGTATGGCTTTGCCAGTTGATCCAAATCCAGCAGATCCTCATTTGGTTTTATTGAGCTCTTTTCATTCTTTGATAGTGGCATTGGAAATATTTTCCAATACTAGTTAGGCTATTCAGTCTCCTTTTGTTACTTTGAAGGTATTGGGGGAGAAGTTCATCAAAAGGACTTTTATGTCTCCTCTATAGTCAGCGTCTATTACACCTGCTCCTACATGAACATGGTTCTTTTCTGCTAGGCCACTTTGTGAGGTGATCCTTCCGTAACATCCCTGTTACGATATGCTAAGGCCCCACATCTTTTTCTTCAACTCACTCAATGCTCTGAGACCTCCCTCGCCTTAGACACCTTGTCTACCGTCGCTCTCGCATCACAAGGAATGCTGGTGAATGCCGGCACTCTCTTGGATCCTCAATGGATCAACCACGATATCCTCCTGGACACTCCCTTCGTACCCATGGACCCTCCCCTCCACGAGACTCCCCTTGAACTGGCTTATCCCCAGTCTTCGTTCTTCGCCTCACCCTGATATCCTTCGCCCTAGACGCCTTGTTTCCTGGACCACTCTAGACCTATGACATGTGGTATTCATTTCTGCTTCTTCCCTTTGACTCATCAAACCTTGTAACACGTGCATCGAACTTTGTATCATCTGACACTCTTCTCTTTGATCCCCATGTACCTTTAGAACCTTCTCCTGCCTCATGGCATGTCTTCTTTGATTCCCTAGAACATTCTATTTCTTTGTCATCACTTTGTCATCGAACTCTGGGACACTATTTAGGCGTTCCCTCTCCGCCGCTGTATACTTAGCTTTGATCTACCTAGCCCCACTCCACCATAACCTGGCTTCTCCCTGTACTTACCTTTTGGGCATCTCTTGTACCTCCGTATCTTGTATCAACAACATTACTCAATATCTATCTCTTCAAGTCCTTGTCTTGCGTGCATCCTCTTGGGAAGGTGTCTCCCATCAACTATTCAAACATTCTCCAAGTCCTTGCTCAAGTTGAGTTACGCTGGAAAGGCATTCCTCTCTCTGATAGACCTCTGCTTCTGCATGTCTCTTCCACTTGCTGATAAGTCTTCATAGCTGGCCATGCGTTCTTTGATCAGTTCTCTCAGTCTCGCTGGTATGAAGCAATCCTGCTAGGTTTTACAGTTAGCCCTCAAGGTAACCCGTAACAATCCCATTGGGATGGTGATTGATATCATTGTGTTGACTAGCCCTTTTCCCATGCTGGGAATTTCCAATTCCTTGGCTGCGTATAGATCATAACCTGCCATGGCTTCTGATCCTTTGGTTGGTAATCTTGCTGCTTCATTATTTCATTTTACATAAAGTTTCTCTGGAGTTTTTTGTCAGGGTAGAACATAAAGCAGAATTAAGCCCCAATTTAGACCCTCAGACAAGCTTCTGTTCAACAGAAGACCCTGCTTGGGTATGATGAGATAGGTTACATTCATCGTAATCAAGCATTGTCTGTTCAATCGTTAGTGGGGCATATCTATTCCTTACCTGATTTGATTGTTTCACAATGTGTTTACCCAGATCAATCACATTGCTGGTTCTTTTCCCTTACTGGTTGTGGTGCATATTTCAGCATCTTTTAGATTGTAGAAGTATGCCTTCATTTCGTTGTAGTTCATTCCTTGAATGGCTTGTGGGAGAGTTTGTGGTTCTTCATATTGGTCAGCTTCAACTATTTCATCCCATGATTCTGCCATTCTAATAGTTCAGCTTCCTCCGAGATTGAAAGAAGAGCTTTTACATCCTTTTTTGTGTTTGCCATACCATTTGCAATCTCGACATTGCCTTACTCCCGGGTGTTGGGTGGCACAATGCAAAGGACTGTTGCAAAGGTAGCATTTCATTGCAGGGTTAGATTATGTCAGAGTAGTCATGGCTCCAATATCCGTGTGATTGTTTCATCATGAGGTTTGGCCTAGAAGCACTAGGATCGCTTTCTGGGCATTTTCTACTTCTCGTATTTTCTTTACCATTGCATCAAGATCTTTCCAGATTGGATCTGTAGATCAATTCAGATGATCTTTGAGCATTTTTGTGATGATGGACTTTCTCGTATGAGTTTCCAAATGTCAGATCATTTGATCTCCTGAGATCTGAGCTAATACTTGCAAGGATTCAATCCGTGCTAAGTATGGATCTGTTTTGGTTTCTCCTTGGAAGAGCTTTTCTAGTTGTGCGATGTAGTTATCTTGTTGATTGGTCTTCCTGAAGAATTCCATAAGTTCATCTTCTAGCATTACCCAGGTGTATGTTTGACCCGTGGTAATTTTATGGATTCATGATTGTGTGAATATCATAGCATCTTTTCCTTTGAGTTGTGAAAGGACTGCTAACATTGCCTTTTCTGATCCGGCGGTGATTGTGTGACTGTTAATGTTTATCCAAGCCTGCATCTTTGCCCACCAGGCTTCGAATTTCCACTATGTGCCATTGAAGTCTCCTGGATCGGCGAAGATTTCCACCTTCTGACCCGGTTATAGCACAATTGTAGGTGCTGTTAGTGTGGCTGGCAGAGCCATTTGTAGTGTCATCACTTAGTTCATAAACTGTTGGACTAGATTTGCCAACTGCTGAGTCTCCATGATTCATTGTTGAATTTCTGCATTTACATTAGCATTCTCTATTTATAGATCGGAAATCTCCATGATGAGTGCCTGGAATTTTTGATCTTGAGTAGCCATAGATGAATTAAATACTTGCTGGGTAGCTTGACTTAGTTGGGCTGCCATATTGGTCAAATTTTTTGTGTGTGTTTTTTATTTATTTTTAATCTATTTTAGAGGGCATTAATCTCTTCCTCAGTTAAGGGAACTGGTTCATCTTTGTTAAAGGGGAAACCTCCTGCAGCTTTGAATTGCATGAAGATTGTGGATGGGGAAGACTTGGTGGATGCTGGTTTTATCCAAGTGTAGCCTGGAATTGGATTTTCTTGTAGTGCTCTCATTAGGCATATGGCTTGTATATGGAGTATGACTTCTTCGATTAGATTGTATTGCATGTAGTTGAATACCCAGTTGACCCAGTTGTCTTCAGGTATATCTGTAGGAATGTTTCATGGAGCTTTGGATGGGATTGAGTTGGCTTCTTTTCAACCATTGTTGTCTCCCCAGGTATCGTTGACATTGTCCCAACCTGAGTAATCTGGTTCGCTTGCCCAATTGGCTTCAGCTTCGTTATCATCTTTCTTCTTAAACTTTTCATCAGCCACCTTCAAGGGGTTGGCTACAATGAGAGAAAATTCATTTTGGTTTCGTGAATATTCGAAAGCAAATCCTATTTCTCGTGGCATGATATGGAGAATAAGGAGTCCAAGAGAGGATAGGATGAGATAGATGTGACAGTGAATGATATACAAGATCGTGAAAATAAGAGCATATTTGAAAAGAATCTTCGAGTACATTTCTAGATGTAGAAAGGGGTGATATATGTTTCATACTTGGAATAGTGTCCATATAGGTTTCTATAAGTGTCTCTGAGGAATAGCAGTTCTATTTCTGCTGGTAAGGTGTTCAGTGGGGAGCCTTCAAAGCTCATCTCGGTCATAACAAGGATATCTGTCCCTCATGTTCAATCCTGCTCCACCAGGGTTCCTCGAGTCTCACTTAACAGCATTGTCTGTACTGCTCTCGTTGTTCTCTCAAAACTTGCAGCCTCTCTTCAGCTGCTTGGACAAGGGGTGGGATTCCGTAGATCCTGCATCATATATCAGCAAGTATTCTCTACGCCTGCTGGTATCCTTGCCTTCTTGCTTCAGCAGCAATCTCTGCTTGCCTTTCTTGCTCTTCTTGGTTCTCTGCTGCCTGAATGATTTTGTATACTTCATCTCCTAGAAACTCTTAGGAGATGGGCCAAGCTATGGGTGTGGGGGAGCGTGAGGGAAAGGTGGTGGCAGCTACTACTGGTTGCTCGTCCTGAATGCCCTTGTACGCTTTGTCATTGGGGTCGTATGCCCCCTCATAGTGGTTGACTGGGGTTGTGCTGTCCCAGTGCCCTTGGTAAACTGATGGACCATCAACTTGGTCCTGATCCTGCCCTTCTACTACTGTGTCTAAGACGTATGTGTTACGAAACCCATATTCACACCCTATTTTTCCAGATATTTCTATCATTTTTCCCGACTTTCTACGACAACATCTAACCTTCATAACACGAAAGCCAACAAGTGCTGACTAACGTATCACATGACCATGGTCTAGACTCTCAACACGTGTTTCCTTTCTATTTCCACTTTGACTCACTCTTTTCATTTCCGCTTCTTCTATTCTAGACTTCACATTCAGACCACATGCTAGACGCATGTCGGCCTCACCTTTTTAATTACCGTGCCTCGTTTCTCTTATCTTTCATTACTGCTCACAGCCTCTTTCATTTCCGCTCTTTTTAAGGCTATGGTACAGCATTCTTGATCCCCATTGCTTCTTTCTGACTCACACAGACTCCGCCTGACTCAGCCTTATCTCTAGGGCTAAGGGCATGGACTTATATAGTATTATTAAGTACCAAACATGTACAAACAGAAAGTAGTATATAAAGGCCCAAGAGCTGGCCAAGAGGACCTCAGTTCATCCTCTTTGGTTTTCCCTCTACAACCAATGGACTCAGAGAACACCAATCTTGCTTTCTCTTTCTCTTCTCTTCACAATAACCCTAAGTGAGTGGCCTATAGCCTTAAGTGGTTGTAGGGTTGCTTCATTAGGACAAACTCTTTCTTACGCTATACCCCACTCGGCGCAGGACTAGCTACCCTTCGCCTTACGTTCATGACCTTGCTTAACCGCACTCACACTAGAAGTGCGTTCCCGAGAAATCCTTCGCAGATTATCTTACCGACACCCTAGTGGCATTCCCACATTTTCTTTCTAGTGCAGGCCACTTCATCCAACGTCAAGTGCGAAGAACTCGAGGCTGGTACATATGTCTTAGACACTGTAGTACAGGAGCAGGAGCAGGATCACATCGACGATCCATCAGTTTACCAAGGGCACTGGGACAGCGCAACCCCAGTCAACCACTACGAAGGAGCATACGACCCAAATAACGACAAAGCGTACGAAGGGATACAGGACAAGCAACCACCAGTAGTAGCCACCGCCTTTCCCTCACACTCCCCCACACCTTTAGCTTGGCCCGTTTCCAGGGAGTTCCTAGGAGATGAGGTATACGATATCATCTGGGCGGCAGAGATCCAAGCCCACGAAGAACAAGAAAGGCAAGCAGAGATTGCTGCCGAAGCATGACAACAAGGGTACCAACAGGTGCAGAGAATCCTCGCTGATATACGCCGGCGAATCTACGGAATGCCACCCCTTGTGGAAGCAGCCAGAGAATGGCTGGAAATTCTGAGAGAACGACAAGAGCGGTACAGAGAACACCGCCAAGTCAGATTCAACGAACCACAGTGGAGCAGGGTCGAACAAGAGGAACAGATATCCTCATTGTGACTGAGATGAGCTTTGAAGGCTCCCCACCGAACACCCTACTAGCAGATATAGAACTGCTATACTACGAATACGAACATTTCCCATTTTTCTAGGGATGTACTCCAAGCTACTTTTCAAATACACTTTTCTTTTCACGATCCTGTACATCATCCATTCCCACATCTATCTAATCCTATTTTCTCTTGGACTCCTCATTCTCCATATCACGCCATGAGGAACAGGATTTGCTTTCGAGTATTCACAAAACATTAACGACTTTTCGCTTATCATAGCCAATTCCTTGAAGGTGGCTGACGAACATTTCAAGAAACAGAAAACTGATAATGATAATGAAGCTGAAGCCAATTGGGCAGGCGAGCCAGACTACTCAGGTTGGGACAACGTTAACGACACCTGGGGAGATAACGACAGTTGGGAAGAAGCAAACTCTATCCCATCGGAATATCCACGAAACATTCCTACGGATATACCCAAAGATGACTGGGTTGACTGGGTATTCAACTATATACGCTATGACCTAATCGAAGAAGTGGTATTGCAAGTTCAAGCAATACGTCTCACGAGAGCCCTACAGGAAAATCCAATTCCTGGATACGCTTGGATTCAACCTGCTTCAACGGAGTTGTCTCCATCCACTACGTTCACGGAGTTTCAAGCCACAGGAGGCTTCCCCTTCATTGAAGACGAACCAGTTCCCCTAACCCAAGAAGAAATAGACACCCTCTAATTGTCCAACATGGCGGCCCAACTAAGTGCAGCGACGCAAGCAATATTTAATTCATCTATGGCTACACAAGACCAGAAGTTTCAGGCACTCATCACGGAGATTGCCGATTTACGAGTAGAAAACACAAACGTAAACACGGAGATTCAATGATGAATTGCAGAGACACAGCAGTTGGCAACATTGGTCCAACAGCTTACGAATCAAATTACCACATTATAAACAGCTGCGGCAGCGCCACCAGCAGCACCAACGACCGCACCACAACCCGGTCAAAAGGTGAAGATCTTCGCCAATCCAGGAGACTTTGACGGCACATGGTGGAAGTTTGAAGCCTGGTGGGCTAAGATGCAAGCATGGATAAATGTAAACAGTCATGCGATCACTGCCGGATCAGAAAAGGCAGTGCTAGCAGTACTCTCACGACTCAAAGGAAAAGATGCAACTATATTTGCACAGTCACGAATCCACAAGCTTACCACAGGACAAACGTATACCTGGGTAATGCTTGAAGATGAGCTCACGGGATTTTTCAGAAAAACCAACCAATGAGACAATTACGTCGCACAACTGGAAAAGTTATTCCAAGGAGAAACCAAAACGGATCCTTACTTGGCAAGGATTGAATCTCTGCAAGTATTGGCTCAGATCTCAGGAGATCAAATGATCCAACATTTGGAAACTCATACACGAAAATCGATCATTACGAAAATGCTCGAAGATCATCCAAACTGATCTACGGATCCAATTTGGAAAGATCTTGATGCAATGGTTAAGAAAATACAAGAAGTAGGCAACGCCCAAGAAGCAATACCAGTGCTTCTAGGCCAGACCTCACAACAAAACGATCACATGGACATCGGAGCTACGAGTACTCCGCCACGATCTAACAACGCAATGAAATGCTACCTTTGCAATAGTCCTTCGCATCGCGCCACTCAACACCCCGGTGTAAAGCAATGCCGAGATTGAAAATGGTACGGAAAGCACAAGAAAGGATGCAGAAGCTCTTCCTTTAATCTTGGAGGCAGCCATATGATTAGAGCTGCAGAGACATGGGACGAGATAGTTGAAAACAAACAATACGAAGAACCATCAACTCTCCCACGCGCTATTCAAGGAATGAATTATGATGAAATGAAGGCATATTTCTACGATCTAAAAGATGCCGAAATACATGCTACAACCACCAAGGGAAAAGACCCCGCAGTGTGATTGGTCTGGGTAACCACACTGCCACGAAGACGATTCAGGTAAGGAATAGATACGCCCCACTAACGATTGAACAGACGATTCTTAATTACGACGAATGTAACCTATCTCATCATACCCAAGCAGGGTCTTCTGTTGCACAGAAGCTCGCCCGAGGGTCTAAATCAGGGCTTAATTCTGCTTTATGACGTATTCTGCCTAAAACCCCAGAGAAGCTTTATGTAAAACGAAATCACAAAGCAGCGATGCTACCCACGAAAGGATCAGAAGCCACAGCAGGCTATGATCTATACGCAGCTGAAGAATTAGAAATTCCCAGCATGGCGAAAGGCCTAATCAACATGATGATATCAATTGCCATCCCAACAGGATGTTACGGAAGGATCGCATCACGAAGCGGCCTTGTAGCAAAGAACCATGTTCACATCGGAGCAGGAGTCATTGACACCGATTACCAAGGAGATGTGAAAGTTCTTTTGATGAACTTCTCTCCCAAAACGTTCAAAGTATCAAAAGGAGATCGCATAGCCCAATTGATATTGGAAAAAATTTCGAATGCATCAGTCGAAGAACAAAAAGAACTCAACAAAACTAAACGAGGATCCGCAGGATTCGGATCAACTGGCAAAGCCATATGCACGATCAACCCACAATGAGAACTGAAGCTTAATCTGAAGATCTGCTCAAACAAACGAACCAACAACTTCTTCAATACTACGGCACTCTTGGACTCAGGAGCCAATTGTGTATTCGTCGATCGCGCCTTCGCAGAAAAGAAGGGCTTAACTCTACGAAAACTGGAAAGATCAATAGAAGTTTTCAATGTCGACGGAACAGAGAATTCCGCTGGACAGATTACTCACACCGCAGATTTAATCATCAACTATAACGGACATCGAGAAACAGTCACGGCCGAAATAACTGACTTAGGAAAGAACGACATGATTCTTGGCTATACGTGGCTAAAGAAGCACAATCCAGACATAAACTGGGAAACAGGAGAAATCACAATGAAAAGATGTCCACCCATGTGTTACCATTTATGCCCAAAAGGATCATGGTTGCGAACCATCGAAAAAGAAGAAATTGAAGCAGGACTTCACCAGTATCAAATACGAATTGGACAGAAAGTGGATGAAGCACTTTCGAAGCTTATTAACGACAAACGATGACCAGAAGAACTAGTACTAAAGGAGTATCACGAATTTCTTTCTGTATTCTCCCAAAAGGAATCAGAATGGATGCCCATACAGAAACCATGGGATCACACTATAGAACTCAAAGACACGTTTAAGCCTAAAAAGGGACATCTAATCCCCTTATCGCCAAATGAGCAAAAGGAAGTCTTGGATTTCATTGATGACCAATTACACAAGGGATATATACGACCTTCTAAATCCCCTCAGACTTCACCAGTCTTCTTTGTACCAAAGAAGGACGGAAGGAAGCAAATGGTACAGGATTACCAATACCTAAACGAGCACACAATCAAAAACAATTACCCACTCCCCCTTATCTCTCAACTTGTTGACAAGTTGAAAGGAGCAAAGATGTTCACGAAAATGGACTTACGATGGGGATACAACAACGTACAAATCAAAGACAGAGATGAATGGAAAGCCGCATTTGTGTGTCACAGAGGATCCTTCAAACCGCTAGTTATGTTCTTTGGACTCTGCAATTCACCGGCCACATTCCAAACGATGATGAATGAAATATTCGCAGACATGGATGATGTCATGGTTGTATACATCGATGATCTCATGATCTTCACAAAGACGAATGACCCCAAGAAGCACAATGAAATAGTAAAAGAAGTCTTACGACGATTACAAGAAAACAACCTATTTGTCAAACCAGAGAAATGCACATTCAGAGCAAAGGAAGTAGAATTCCTCGGAATGACCGTGTCAGACCAAGGAATCAAGATGAACAATGACAAAGTGAAAGCCATTCTGGAATGGCCAGAACCAAAGACAGTAAAAGGAGTAAGAAGCTTCCTAGGACTCGCCAACTTCTATCGAAGGTTCATAGAAGGATACGCCCAAGTGGCTAGACCACTTATAGATCTTACGAAAAAAGACGTTCCATTTCAATGGACGGATCAACGACAAGGAGCGTTTGATACGCTCAAACGACGCTTTACTACTGCCCCAATACTAGCATTCCCTGATAACAACAAAGAATTCTGCTTAGAGACTGACACATCAGATTATGCTACAGGAGCAGTGCTCTCGATATGAAACAATAGGGATCCTCAAAGTTGAAAA
>JBBPUN010000237.1:0-17997 GCA_038094715.1 Heimioporus punctisporus | reverse complement strand
ATCTGCCTTTTTAAGGCTATAACTCCTTGACGTCTGGACGTACGCTTGAACGTTCCGCTTGACCTTGCTAGCAACCGCTCTGTTGCGTCAAAGGTCTCACTCTGACTCTCTTGGGTACGTTTCTACCTGGAACCCTTGACCCTACGCTTTAGGACCTATCGAGTCTCACGTTCGACCTTCGAGCGTAACAAAAGATCAAGGTTCTCTTGACGGGCTACCCTCGCTGTACCGCCCACCATTTCGTCCCCACCTCCTTCGTGGCGACCCAACCCTAGTACCTCTGACCACTCTGAACCCGGATCCCCTCCTTCGTCCCCTTACGAAGATTCCTCTGACGTCGAAGTTCGTACTGAACCAGACGACACCCAACTACTCGCCAACGAGTTCTCTACCTCTCTGACCATCCCTCGCGCTCCCACCCCACCATCACCTACCCCAGTCTCTAGGGCTTTCCCCTTCGGACTACCCCCAGTTCGTAACCCCCTACCACCCTTGACCCACACCTTCCCTCCTCGACCACCCATTACCATGACCACCAAACCTACTGAACTTCGCCTTGGGACTCCCAAGCCCTTCAACGGTGACCCAAAGAAAGCCGAGGCATGGCTCATCACCGTCCAGTCCTACCTCCTAGTCAACGAAGCGGTCTACGACACCCCGGACAAAAAGATCGCTTATACTCTCTCTCATATGACCGAAGAACCCGCAGCCACTTGGGCAAACACCCTCAGGCGTAATGCCTTCTCCCTTACGACTCCGTCCTTTGGGACATGGGTAGACTTCGTTTCCGCCTTTAATAAGGCGTTCAAAACCCACGACACTAAGAACGACGCCATCTCCTGGCTCACCACCACCACCATCTCGAATGGAGCTCAGCTTAACGAATATCTAGCAGAGTTCCAAAACAAAGTCGCTCTCTCGGGCATCCAAGAAGACTCCATCCTCATCAATCTCCTTGCTGCGGGTCTCCCTCGTCGTCTCATGGAGCGTATCTACTCCATGGACACCATCCCCACCACTGTTAAAGAATGGTACGACAAGGCCATTCACTTCCAAACCGTGTATAATCGGACCAAGGAACTCGGGAGTCGTACTCACCGAACCCAAACTCGCCTCCTCACTCATACAACCACTTCTTCGTCCACCCCCGCTAAAGATCCCAACGCAATGGACGTTGACGCCGTCCGCGTCCCCAAACTAACCACCGAAGAACGTAAACGCTGTGTAGCTGAGGGACTCTGCTTCCGCTGCCGAAAGAAAGGGCACCTCTCTTCGGCATGCCCCACATTCCCTGCTAACGGGAGTTCCAAAACGAAACCACCTAAGGACAAAAAGGTCCAGAAGGTAATACAACCCGAAACGATCCCCAATCTCATTGAGATCGAAGACGAAGACGAGGAGACAGCCGAAGCTAAAGTGGCCAAGGTGTCTACCACGGATTTTTGAAAAGGGGGGTCGATCTGATGCAGACTCCCTCCTCCGTTCATGTATTTGTAGCCGACTTAACCAAAAAGAATATACAACTTCCTCTCGCTATAGTCGCGTCTACCTCTGCATGTAAAGCCATCAGAACCACAGCCCTCATCGACTCCGGAGCCGACATATGCTGCATAGACTGGGACTTCGTCAACAAACACAAACTACCTAAAGAACGACTTTCCGAATCTATCCCTGTCGTCAACGTAGATAACTCCAAGAATAAGACAGGAAGGATCAAGTTCACCACCACCCTGTTCCTCCGAATCCAAGGCCTTCATCAGAAGGTCAAGTTTTACGTTATGAACTGTGGCAGTAGCAATCTCATTCTAGGGATGCCATGGTTGAAGAAAACCAACCCGCTCATTGACTGGAAAACCAAAACCATATCCATCTCTACTAAACTCGATGAAACCCCGTCTAACCATCCATCCTTTCACGACGAACTACGGCAAGCCGCCAAGCTCGCTCCACCCCCACCTCCTCCCCCCCGTGTAATTCGACACATCGACACCGATGTAGTCCACGACGAAAAACTCTACGACTTCTTGGATTGCCCAACCATGGGGCACTTCTACCCAGATGTCAACCTCCTCCAATACCGATGCAACCGAGTTATCAAAAACGGGGCGCGCTTCCGCTACATCACTCCTGCAGTCATCTCCGCCTTCACCACTGCCACCAAACTCGCCATTGACGCGGAAAAAAGGAAACCCCCCTCCACACTCCCTAGCGAATTCGCCATGTTCTCATCGGTCTTCGCCAAAGAATCCGCTGATCATGTCCCACCGTCTCGCCCTTACGACCATGCCATCCACCTCGACGACTCCTTCTCTCCAAAAGTAGGCAAGATATACCCTCTTACCGAGGCTGAACGGAAAGCCACGGAAGACTTCATCGAAGAAAATCTACTCTCTGGGAAGATCCGACCCTCCCAATCTCCCCAAGCCTCCCCTTTCTTTTTCGTAAAAAAGAAGGATGGCAAACTACGACCTTGCCAAGACTATAGATATCTAAACGAGCATACCGTCCGCGACGCGTACCCCCTACCTCTCGTCTCCGACCTTATAGATCAGCTCAAAGGAGCTCAACTCTTCACGAAGTTCGATGTAAGATGGGGTTACAACAACGTCCGCATCAAAGAAGGCGACCAATGGAAAGCCGCCTTCATCACCCACAAAGGAATCTTCGAACCGACCGTAATGTTCTTCGGACTCACCAATTCCCCAGCTACCTTTCAACGGTTCATGAATGATTCCTTCCGTGACATGATTGCCGAGGGGTGGCTTGTCATCTATATGGACGATCTCCTCATCTTCTCCCCTGACAAGAAAACTCACGACGAGCGAACCAAACGAGTCTTGCAACGGATGGAAGAACTAGATCTCCACCTCAAACTAGAGAAATGCACCTTCGCAGCCTCGGAGGTGGATTACCTTGGCATGATCGTAAAACCGGGCCATTTAGCCATGGACCCAGTTAAACTTGCAGGGATCGCAGACTGGCCAACCCCCACGAAGCTGAAAGACGTCAGATCTTTTCTTGGTTTCGCCAACTTTTACAGAAAGTTTATCTCAAACTTCACCACTCTCGCCCGACCCCTCCTCGACCTCACCAAGAAAACACAAACCTGGCATTGGACGTCTCTCCAGCAATCTTCCTTCGACACATTGAAAAAGGCCTTCCTCTCCGCCCCTGTCCTTTCCCTACCCGACGTCACTCGCCCCTTCGCCATCGCCACCGACGCCTCGAAATTCGCATCAGGAGGAGTCTTATTACAGACCGACGCCAACGGGGAATGGCACCCCTGCTCCTACCTCTCCCAATCCTTCGGCGAAGCCGAGCGAAACTATGACATCTATGACCGCGAACTCCTTGCCGTCATCCGTGCTCTGAAGACTTGGCGCCACTACCTCCACGGTTCAGCCTTCCCTGTACAGGTCTTCACCGATCATAAAAACCTCACCTACTTCCGACAACCCCAGAACCTCAACCGTCGCCAGGCCAGATGGCTCCTAGACCTCGCCGACTTCGACCTTAAGATGATCCACGTCCCTGGGAAACTTCTCTCCGCCCCCGACGCCCTCTCCCGTCGCCCAGACCTCCTTCCATCCCTGGATGACAATACTGGCACCACCCTCCTCCCTCAATCCCTCTTCGTCAACATGATTGACTCAGCCCTCTCCGAGAAACTCGCCGCCTCCTCAGTCTCCGACCCCCTCGTCCTCGACGCCCTCCACGCGCTAGCGGGCGAAACGCCCTCCCCCCTCCGCTCCCGCCTCTCCGACTGGCATTTTGACGCTGGGATACTCACCTTTAAAGGACGCGCCTACGTCCCTAACGACCCCTCACTGCGTCACTCCATCGTTTCTCGTTCCCACAACTCCCTCTCCGCCGGACACCCCGGCTTCCTCAAAACACGCCAACTGGTCTCTGCCGACTTCTGGTGGCCAGGCCTGGCCTCCTACGTTCGTTCCTTCGTCGCTGGCTGCGCCATTTGCCAGCAACACAAACCAAACACCCACCCAACGACACCTCCGCTCATGCCCATCCCCTCCTCCTCCTCTCGCCCCTTCCAGCAGATTTCCTGCGACCTCATCACCGACCTCCCCCTCTCCGACGGCTTTGACTCTCTCTTGGTCGTGGTCGACCATGGGCTTACTAAGGGGGTAATTCTCTGCCCCACCAAGAAAACCGTCACTGCGGAAGGGATCGCAAACCTCTTCTTCCACAAGGTCTACACCCGCTTCGGCCTATACGACACCATCATCTCCGATCGCGGCCCCCAATTCGCCTCCGAATTCGCCAAAGAACTGGCAAAACTACTGAAATACAAACTTGCCCTATCCTCCGCCTATCATCCTCAGACCGATGGGGAAACCGAACGAGTTAATCAAGAAGTCGAAACTTATCTCCGCATCTACTGCCACGATAACCCCACTTCTTGGTCCAACCTCATTTCCCACGCCGAATTCGCACACAATCACCGACCTCACTCTGTCACCGGCAAATCCCCATTCTTCCTGATGCTTGGATACGAACCACGCCCCTTTCCCTCGGTAATCGCAGAAACCAACCTTCCCGCCGTCCAAACCCGTCTTAACTCCCTCACCGCCGCCCGCGAAGAAGCCCTTGCAGCCCATGAACTCGCAAGGCAAGTTATGAAAGCAAGGACCACCAAATCTTTTACCCCATTCAGACGAAACGACAAGGTCTGGCTCGAAGCCAGAAACCTCCGACGTTCCCTCACCTCGCCCAAATTCGCACCCAAAAGGGAAGGACCCTTCGTCATCACGGAAGTCCTATCCCCCGTCTCCTATCGACTCCGTCTCCCAAAGGAATGGAAGATCCGCCCAGTTTTCCACGCCTCTCTCTTATCACCCTATCGCGAAAACAACGTGCACGGTCCCAACTTCCCGGCCCCTCCACCTGACCTTATCGCCGGCGAGGAAGAATACGAAATTGAAAAGATAATACGACACCGCGGTCCTCCTAACCGCCGCTCCTTCCTGATCCGATGGAAGGGGTACACCGCAGAAGAAGACTCGTGGGTTCTCGAAAAGGAATTGACCCACGCCCAAGAAACCCTCGACGATTATAAGAACCTCCACCCCAGATTCTTCTCTCCCCACTCCCGTCGCTCTTCTTGAACACTCACCATCATGACCAACCCACGTCTCTCCAACCTCTACGCCGCCTCAACCACCATCTCGTCCCCCTCTGACTTCTCCACCTCTGTCCTCGACGACACCTCCCGTGAACCCACCAGACCCGCTACTCCTGAACCGGTATCCCTCGCCTCCACCCCCTCCGAACCTATACGCCTAGCACGCATCCCCATCACCTCTGTGGATGTCCCCGTTATCGCCCACCGTCTCAGAGAAACTCCACCCCCACAGATGTATGTCCGGTCCATGGAATACTTTCTCCAAGACCCCCGGTTCGCCGTACCACTTCAATCCTACTTAGACGTCGATTCCCCGTTGTTTTCTCTTCACTCTGCATACCTTACCCTCCTTTCTATCATTCAGTACACAGACCCTCATGCTACCGCCACATCCGCCACCGCCAACCTAGTCTTCCTTCGAAGTCATGTCCATTCTCTCGCTAACGCCATGCGTGTCCGTCTCAACAACGTCTTCTATCAAATGGAGATTGGAGAATTCCTAGGCGACATTGATCGCTACCTCCGGGAACTAAACGAACAAGTGCCTACAACCACCCCTCGTTCCCCGTCTGCTTCCTCCTCTCCTGTCTCCCCAGAAGAGGAAGCCGCCTTACTCAGAGCCGAAACCATGTGGAATGGCGCCGGCGACATCCAACCCCTTGCTACCAATCACCCTCGATACCACCTCGCTTGCTTTTGCTGCAGGCGTCTTGGTCATAGACAGATCGATTGCTCCCTCTACCGTTGCCCTTACTGCACCCTCTTCGCCCCGGGACACCCCCAGTATCGATGCCCCCTTCGTCGCCCATCACCACAGGCACACTCCTCCCTCTCCTCCTCCTCCACGTCCTCTCGTCGTTCTCGTCGACCCCTGACGGCCCGGATCACCACCGGACCCCCTCCTCGTCGTCCTTCCCAGTACTCCCCCCCTCCTCATCACGACGATGACTACGACGACCCGCATGACGACGTCGCATACTCCAACATGACTGGATCCCCTGGCGGCGGTTCCCGTCTTGACTTCTAATATCTCCCTCAGTGGTCTTTCGGATCTAGCACGGGGGTATTGTTACAACTTCTTTCTTTTTACGTCTACTCTCGGACTTATCGTTTTCTTTTCGTCTACGATGACTAATCATTCTATCACCTTCCAGTACCTTCTATCACTTGCTTAGTCATCGTTCCCTCACCTTCTATGAACTTCTTCTCGCTTACCTCGTTTATTTGTCCATGCTTGTTCTTCAGGGTATATATACCCTTTCATCCCTTGTTCCCTTCTTTCTCCTTAACCTTGATCTACTCGAGTCTCCCTCTTGTAGTTTGTACCTTGAAATCTATCTGCCTTCTTAAGGCTATAACTCCTTGACGTCTGGACGTACGCTTGAACGTTCCGCTTGACCTTGCTAGCAACCGCTCTGTTGCGTCAAAGGTCTCACTCTGACTCTCTTGGGTACGTTTCTACCTGGAACCCTTGACCCTACGCTTTAGGACCTATCGAGTCTCACGTTCGACCTTCGAGCGTAACAGGAGGTATTGGCGCCATTCCTTCAGGGCGAAGATGATTGCTGCCATCTCCAGATCTGCCGCGTGGTAATTTCGTTCTGCGTCATTGAGGGATCTGGAGATGAAGGCTACCGGGTGCCATTTGTCAGCGACCTTTTGGGTGAGTACAGCTCCCAATCCTATTCCTGAACCATCTGTTTCGACTCTGAATTGGTCACGATCAGTCGGCATGTGTAGTGCCGGTGCTGAGGTGATGGTATGTTTCAGTGTGTCGAATGCCTTTTGGCACTCGTCAGTCCAGATGAATTCTTTCTTGACTGACGTGAGAGCATTCAAAGGGCGTGCTATTTGTGCGAAGTCCTTGATGAACCGGCGATAGAAGTTAAGGAATCCGAGGAATCTGCGGAGCTGTTTCTTCGTTTCCGGTGTTGGCCAATCAAGGACCCCTTGAACCTTGGTTTTGTCCATTTTGACTTGTCCTTGTGAGACGATGAGACCCAAATATTCGGTTTCGGTTGTTTCGAATTCACATTTCGTGTGTTTGACCGATAGTTTGTGGTCCCTAAGGATCTGGAGGACTTGTCGGACTGTGTGTTGATGGTCTTCGAGTGTAGCGGAGAAGACCATGATATCGTCCATGTAGACAATCACTTTTCCCCTGTTGATGAGATCGCGGAAGATGTGATTCATCATTGTTTGGAATGTTGCCGGGGAGTTTGTGAGACCGAAGAACATGACGAGAGGTTCGAAAAGTCCTCTGTTCGTTCGGAAAGCCGCTTTCCACTCGTCTCCCTCTTTCATGCGAATGTTGTTGTAACCCCATCGGATGTCCAATTTTGTGTAATATTTGGCTTCTTTGAGTTTGTCGATGAGTTCGCTGATAAGGGGGAGAGGGTAGCGGTTTTTGATGGTGATATCGTTTAATTTTCGGTAGTCTTGTACCGGACGGAGTTTGCCGTCTTTCTTCTTTATGAAAAAGAAGGCGGAGGCAAAGGGAGATTTGGAAGGTCGGATTCGTCCCGTTCTTAGATTTTCTTCAAGGAATTCATCCAACTCTTTTTGTTCGACCGAGGTGAGATTGTACGTTTTACAGTCGATTTTGTGGTTGCCTGGGAGTAACTCAATGGCGTGATCCCAAGGCCTTCTTGGTGGGAGTTCGTCGAAGTTTTCCTTGGCGAAGACATCGGCAAAGTCGTGGTATGTCGGGGGGACGGTTTCTTCAAACGACTTTTCTTTTGATTTGGCCCCGATGGCAAGATCTGTAGAAAGGGTGTTGATGTATTGATGATCTAGGTAGAAGATTCGGTTGTTTTCTTCGTCTTCTTCGTCTTCTTCATCAGGGATTAACCCAGGAGTGTGATCTCCTGAGCAGGTGGATAAATCGATCGTTCCTTTCTTCCAATCGATCGTTGGGCTGTGCTTCTTCAACCAATCATGTCCTAGGAAGATGGCGTGGGTGGATAAGTCGGCTTTTGCCATTGCCATTTGTTCGCTGTGTCCATTAACGTTCATTTCAAATATAGTGAAATCTTTAATGGTCTTGTTGGCGTGTGGGGACCCATCGGCATTGTAGACTTTGATGGGTATAGGTAGTTCGTATGAAGGGAGGTCGTTATCGTTTGCGAACTTGGTATCTATAGTGGTTCCTGTACATCCACTATCCACCAATGCTTTCGTTGTGATGATTTTCCCTGTTTGAGTGGTTATGGCCACATCTACTTCCAGCGCGTTTTTCGATCGTTTTCGTTGTGTAAACCGGGGTTTGTTTTGTAATTCCCGGATGACGAAGTGCGCTTCGAGTGGCGTTGCCTGTTTGAGTTGTTGTATGAAGAGGGGTGTAACTTCTTGGATTCTTGATTCGTGTACGAATGACCGGAGATGTTTTTCTGCTCTTAGTTCGTCTTTTTGATCAATAATTTTTTTTATCCATTGGCACGTCCATGGATCTACTGTGTTACGCCATTCTCCTCGTGTTGTGTGGTCCTCAGCAGGCTTGCATTTCGAGGTCGTCGTCTGGTCTACTTGTGGGCGCAATGTGCCTTCCCCATATGACCTGTCCAATGTCTCTGGGTTTGTCCAGCTCACGGCGGGTTTCATATGGTTGAGGTAGTGATCCCCCTCTTCGACCATCTGACCCTTACTTTGCTCCTTCTTGGCCTTTCCCGTGGGACACCGTGTGTTCTCTGGTGTACTCTCTGTCCACGAGGAAGCACCACCGTTAGTGGACCCCACATTGGGCTCCCGGCCGGTACTTGGCTTTGAAGTGCCTTGTGCCATCATAGGACTCTTGGTTCCAGTGGACCCGAACCCCTTGTTTCCTCGGCTTGTTGCGTCTAACTCCTGTACTTCCTCCATCTCGTCTTCTACTATCTTTTCAATGACGAGTTGGGCGATTCGGTCCCCTCTTTTTATAGGGAATTGGATGTCGGAGTTGTTGATAAGGAGTACCTTAACTTCGCCTCGGTAATCCTTATCTATGACGCCTGCTCCCACGTCTACCCCGTGTTTTGCTGCGAGGCTGCTTCGTGGTGCTATTCTTCCGTAAGTGCCTGAGGGAAGTTTGATGGCGATTTGCGTGCCCACCAACATGCGCTTTCGGGGTGGTATTGTCACGTCTTCGGCGCTGCAGAGATCTCTTCCCGCTGCGCCTTCAGTTCCTTTTTGGGGCCTCCTTCCTTCTGGCCCTAGATATTTGAATTTTATTTTTGGAGTCTCTTTCTCATCGATGGGGAGAATAGAATATTTATTGTTTTTATCGATGGGAATACATGGTGTGTGGAAGTCAGGTGCTCCTTTTACTGACTTCCGTTGGGAAAATCCTCTTCTTCGACTTGTTTAATGGCTGCGGCTAACCCTTCCGCATCATAATATTCTATTTGACGGTTTCGGAATGTCATTGTCCTTACCGTCCTCTTGGCCCTCATGTGATCTGCACATGGCCAAGGTTTGCCGCATTGCCTACATTTGTTTTCGGCACGAGCTTGTGACAGGTCCATCGGCACGCCGCTGCCCCCAAATGTACCGGCTTGATTTGGGTGCACCGTCGAAGTGACAGGTGTTGCGGTGGTTGTGCTGCTAGAAGCAGCGGGAGTGACCGTGGGAGTGGTCCCAGGGCGAACATAGTTCGCGATGGGGCGTTTCCCCTTGTAATTTGGGCTTACCCAGCCCTCGGGTTTCTTATTAGCCGTCCACGTGTTTTGCCTCGTGGGGGCCGTGTTGCTGGTTTGGGCCTGCGAAGACCCGCCTTGTGTCTGTGGAGCAACGCTCCTTTTCCTTTCGGCTATTTCCTCTAGGACCCTTTCATGTTGTAAGAGGGCCTGGATCCAGTCCTCAAGGTTGTAATTTTGGAGCATCCCGGGTTGGTGGAGCTCCACGCCTTCCACGATTTGATTTCGTGCTGCTCGCCGGAGGTAGTATACCAATTCCTCGGCGTCCGATTCTTGGTCGTATTCGGCCTCAAAGACCGTTTGGTGGAACCTTGTGATGAAGTCCTCCAGCGCTTCATCTCGCTTCTGTCTCATTGTTTTTAATTCGTCGCGTGCTGATCTTCTCAGGGCGACGGGGGCGAAGTTGGACGCCATGTTGAGCTTGAAGCTCTCCCATGACTTGGTTTCTAGCTCCCCGGAGGCGAGGAGGTAGTTTGCGTAACGGGCCGCCGCCCCTTCCGTCATGAATGACAGGATGATGTTAATTTTTTGGAAGTCCGACGGTTGATGTCGGAATCCTCCTAGGTATACCACGACCTGTCGCCACCAGACGTGGAATTTTTTCTTGTCCCCATCGTAGTTCTGGGGTTTGCTGATGTAATTTTTGCCAAGTTCCTTGGCATCTTCTTCAAAGATGGGGTCAGCCATCTTGACTTCTTCCGCTTTGGCGTAGCGGTTGTCTCTTTTGGTCTCTTTTTGTATTTGGGCCTTTACTTGGGCCGCGATGTTTTTTGATGCTTCTAGCACCTGTTTTGCGACCAATTTGGCCACAATTTCTTTCATTTCGGGGGTGAGGCCCTCCAGACTGGGTTCACCGTCACCAGACATGCCTTGATGTGATTGTTCGGAGCCTGAGGGGCTCCAGGGAGGGGGAGAAGGTTGTCGGAGTTGGAATGACACTTTGATCAAATTAAGCCACTACCACGAAGAGGGCGGAAATGATCTAAGTATCTACTCTAGATATAGAGTGGGAAGGAGGAATTCTTCTCCGTTTGTTGATAGGAGTGGGAGAGTTTTGAGATTAGGGGTGGAGAACCACTCAGCAGGTGTCAGCTGAGGTTCCGGAGATGGTGCGGGTGAGCGGCGAGCTTTCTCCCACTTGTATTGATCTTCGTATAGTTTGTTAAGTAATTCTTGTCTTTTTCGGCGTTGTCGAAGTTCTTTTTGATAATCCGAGAGTCGAGCCTGACGACGCGCTGCTGGATTGGGAATGATGAGGTAAGCGAACGGACCGTTTGCGGTTCGGTCCGTAAAGATGTTAAAAGGGTAGAGGTGTGCGAAGGTCAAGGATGAAGTATCGGTGACCGAGTGGAGAGAATCAGAATAATGTTAGGATTGCTCTAACAATGCCTTGCAAAGTGCTTAGCTCTTGAGAGAGAAGAAAAGCTATTCTGATTCTGAGGAACTAGACTACTACAATGTCTGTACTTATAGTGTACTGTTATCTGGGCTATGCATACATGTGTGTAACAGGAGGCTGAAAGGCAGTGAACATGTGTAGACAACGAGGATAGATAAGGGAACGTGTAGAGGAGTGAGAAAGTTCTAACAGGTACGCGGTGGAGGAGGACGAGCACGACGAGCGCAAGAAAAAGCGCGTCGCCAGCCTCAATTTCCTGAGCGTGTCCGCGTTGGAAAGGTGCGTTTCGTCTCCACGTCGACAACGTTCCTTGACCGACCTTTGTTTTTCTTGCTGTAGTGTTTGAGCGTACATAGTACAGTAATACATTAGCACAGCCACATAGTTACGCTCTCGGCCCTTCTTTCTCGTCGTCATCGTTGTGTTGTATCCCTTGTTTTCTGGTTAACCATTTATTTTTCAAACGCAACGTACGCTAACTCGAACGCAGACTCGGGCAAAGCCTTCAACGTTGGTCGCTTCCTCCTGGAAACCAGTCTGGATTTTGTTTGTTTGGAGTTCGCTCGGAATTGGCCTTTGCATTAGCCTGAGTGTCCTCGGTACTGGATGGTGCGCAACATCTCACACGTCCTACCCAGCTCACACCTGAGTAGGGGCATCTTCTTGACCGGGTCTTTCATCCTCGGTGGAGGCGTCAGAACACCCCGCATTAGTACCAAGAACCTGATCAGGTGCGTCGTTTCATCCCCACGTCGCTGCTGCTCATTCATCGTAACATCGTCTTTTGTGAATTCGTCGCTATTTACGACGTCGTTCGTCTGCCTCTTTTCTTTCTACCTGCCTTCACCACGATCCAGTTTCGGCATCGTCTATTTCGTCAAACTTCAAGCCGTACCTAAATCGGACTACACACGTTGAAACTATTATACCAGTAATACTCGCGTTCGTGTCATGTTTCAAGACTGACGCCCATAGGGTTTGTCCTCTTTTTCGGCAGTCTGACAGTAAGGGTGTGTAACCTCCTTTGTGGTCCCTGCGTCGGGATTGCAGGCAGTACCGCTGCCCTTGCCGATGCGGCCGACTCGACTTTGTTCGTCAAGGTGCTTGTTATCGAAATGTTTGGGAGTGTCTTAGGCTTGATTGGCTTGATTGGTGCGTCGCGCGTATCTCATTCTGGTTCTATGCCTATGGGTTGGGGTAGTTGTACTGTTAATGACATCGAACGCGCAAAAGTTGATGCCCGGAACGCCTGGTCGGCACGACGTATTAGGAGCCTAGAATGAATCAACATGGGTAATGGCCTATTTACCTCCGTTCCTGAGTACGGTCGTCTGTCACTGATACAGATTGCAACTGGCGATTGTGGTCTAAACGTAGTATGTGTTCAAATCGGAAGCTCTGAGCTGCGGCCGTGCTATTCAACATCAGTACGGGGTGAATGATGCTCGATGAGCACACATTTGACATCTATTGGGATTTTGGTTCATCTGGATTGCAGATACGCTCATCAAGTCAAGCATGTTTCGTACCCGAACAAGTATTTGATCTCGGACCTTTTCTAATTAATAACGATGAGCGTCAGGCCCACGCAATTTTATGACAATGTGTGTGCTGTCTAAACATCGCCCCGATCAACAATACAACCCCGGTATCAAGTCATATCTCCTGTATGATCGGAGAGAGCATCTGGTGACATGGTCCATTGTTCCTCTACGCGCTACTCCCGCCGATATTGTAACTTGTTTTTTTTTGGTATAAACCAGTTTGGTTATAAAAACCGTCTGGGGCACGGTGCGTTTCATCATTGCATCCTCTTCCCAAAATTTCAGCTCCTACTAATTGGCATTGATGGCGACCCAGTCGTTTGACCAAGGTGGGTGGATTTGGGGTTGACTGTAATGTAGCATCGTTATGACCATCTTTACAGCTGTGTTTCAGTGGATCAGTGCATCCAAATGGCCCAAGGATGTGCCCCAATCTTTCCTTTCGGTCACGGATGCCAGTACCTCTGGGTTCAGTTTTTGTAGTGGTTTTGATCTTTTGGAGGTGATATTACTTCTCTTGCATGCCGATTAGCATGCTAAGGTACCTTAGGTACAAGCTACGTTTGATTCTACTACGAACACATTCTCCAATCTTCGGATCTTGCTCTCCGTTCCTGGAAAGGCTGGAGCGACCACCTTAGTCACTGCAGATTCTTACTCTTTATCCATCTCTCCTGGACAGCCCCTCTCCTTTAATCTCGGTGATGGTTACGTCGCAGGGTCTGTCTTCTTCAATTATGGAATTTACGAGGGAGAACAAAATATATTCGCAACCTATAATTCGACACCGCCTTTTGGCATCGGAGGCACGGTGAACATTGCGCCGACGTAAGTATGATACTTTCTCTCCACTTTCGTCTTCAACTCGCGGTTCTAGGACTTTATCGCAGACCACCGATTTCTCCCCTGCACAGGTAATTGTCATTCTTGATTAGTTCTGGAGAAATTCTAATCAATGCTCTTAAATCGTGCAAACTTTGTTTCTAAAACAGCAAATAAATCAATACGATGATATCTCGAATAGCCAGGATTGTGAGTTCTGGCACGGATATAGGTCTACAAGATATTAACCCCATATTGGCAGTGCTCGTGAAATTTTTGAAAGACTTTATTACCGATTGTGACAAAATTGTGATACCGACGTATGGTAACAACTCCAATGTATGGGAGGGTACTGTCGGTTTCATAGGTATATTTGAGGTAAGTGATATCATTGTTGATGGATATTCCTGTAAATTAATACGCACAGTTGGTCGCTACTGTCAATCCTGCAACGCTTTACCTGTCCGGTGAGCTGTATATGAGGGTTCCCATCGTCGGCCGAGTTAGCCTCTCTCGAGTTGAAGGCAGTTTGCTCACCAGTATCACGGCCAATATCAACATCGCTCTCACACAGGGTCAAGTGAATATCACTGCGCAGAGCAACAGCAGCGGAAAACATGATGTGTATGTTGACTTGCAGCTGTCCGTCAATTTTGTAAGCCAAATTACGAGTGGCAAACAAAAAATTTTCACTTTGCCGTAAGTAATTCCCACACGCTTCGAAGAGGGAGGGCTTACTACAATTGAAATAGGTTTTGAACAGATACCTGAGATGTGTATGAATAGATGTAGTTGAATGTGTTTGAAATTAGAGTTCTTTGTTAGATCATGTGCCATACCTTGTTAGCTCTTGGCTTAAGCTGTTCTTAAGGAGTTCTTACTGTTTTTCACATGCTATCAAATGATAGAACTTTTACTTGAGAACTGTTGTTGTGCTTTGGGATTCATATGGCCAATTGAATTATCTTATCTTGATAGACACATGAAATCTACAGTTCTAAACACAAGTAAACAAGTTATGTTATGCTATCAATCTGCTTTATAATGTGAGATATTATTACATCATCTATTTAGCTGTTTACATAAGGACCAGGAACCTTGCTTGATGTGATGTACAAACTTTTCACTCACACCTGTTGCTGATCTTGATGTAAAAAAAGGCCTGGATACTTTTCAAAACAGAGAAGAATAAACTTGAGTTAATAAATAAAATATAAAGAACTCCTATCAGTGATCTGGTTACAGGTTGTGTATGACTCTAGCAATTTGTAGTATGCACAACATTAAAATTTTAGTACCACTGTGATATCAGTGATGATTTTGTTAAATGGCCTCAACCTCCATATTAACACAACCAAGGTATTTTTGATCTTATTAACTGCTGAGTTTACAAGGTTGACACCTATTGGCCCAGCCACAAGAGCCTTGTTTGGAAGTTGCTAGGCTTTAAAGATGCAGAGTGACACAAGGAAGAACAACCAAACAATAAAGAGTGGAAGTCTCAGTAGAAGTAACTCACTGGAAGTGGGAGAGTAGTAGCTCAAGGACCAAGGAATAGAAGTATCCTTGTGGATTTTTTGGTTAAAGAGTGAACCATGGAGTGGTTGCTCTCTTATACTATCTACTACAGGATTAAGAGGAGATTAAACTCTATCCTGAAACATGTAACAGATATATGATTGGTAGATAAATATCATTTGAAATGATTATAAAGATATTTCATCCTATTTCAAATGATAAGAGAAAGTGAGTCATTCAGTGTTATGATGATAAGACAAATATGAAATATAGAATATGAAATGTCTTATCATTCAATGGAGAGAAGTTTTATATCTGAAACATTCTAGACATGTGTTGTTATTGATAGAACTTCCAGAAGGTATATGAAACATGTATCAGATGTCTTTTCATCCTGATATCTGTCATGGAACCTTTGAGAATGTTCCAGACTATGTTTCAGATTGTCACCTGTTGATGCAAGACCACCAAGACCTGCTTAGTGAGACTTGTATTACAGGAAGCCAAACTGCAACTGACCTGCTTCTGGGTAGTCAACCAGCAATTGGCTGACAGTAGAAGGGCGAGAAGTTAGAAGGGGATGGTGTGCCAGATGCCCTATGCTCACCTGAAGGGCAATCTTCAAGTGAGGAGTATGTCTTGAAGGAAAATACCAAAGGAGGACAAACTAGTATCCTTGGCTCTTTGGGGGTTTATATACTATTCTACTATTTGTACATGTTTGGTATCTAATGTCTAAATATGGTAGTCCATATAAGTCATAAGGAGTTGTGCCAAGTCATGTTATGATACGCTAAGGCCCCATACCTTTTTCTTCATCACACCTGATGCTCTGAGAACTCCCTCGCTCTAGACACCTCGTCTACTGTCACTCTCACATCACAAGGACCGCTGGTGAATGCCAGCACTCTCTCAAATCCTCAACGGATCAACCGTGATGTCCTCCCAGACACTCCCTTTGCATCCCTGGATGCTCTCCTCCATGGGACTCCCCTTGAACTGGCTTATCCCCAGTCTTCTCCTCGCTGAAACCCCGAAACCCTTCACTCTAGATGCCTCGTTTTCTTGAACCACTCTAGACCTATGACATGCAGTATTCATTTCCACTTCTTCTTTGAACCTTGTAACACATTTCATCAAACCTTGTAACACCTGACTTTGCTTCTTTGATCTCCGTGTATTCTTAGAACATTCTTCTGCCTCATGGCGCCTCTTCTTTGATTTCCTAGAACATTCTTCCATTTAGTCATCGCTTTGTCATCAAACACTAGGACACTATTTGGGTGTTCCCTCTCCACCATTGTATTCCTTAGCTTTGATCTACCTAGCACCCCCTTGCCCTACTTGGCACTCTCCCTGTACTTGCCACTAGACATCACTTGTATCTCTTCATATCTTGTAACATTGTTGATCCCACCTTGTACTTGATATCCTCTCGCCAAGTCCTTGTCTTGCATACATCCTCTTGGGAAGGCACCTCCCATCAACTATTCAGACACTCTCCAAGTCCTTGCTCAAGTCAAGTTACACTGGAAAGGCATTCACCCTCTGATAGACCTCTGCATCTGCATGTCTCTTCTGCTCTCTGACAAGTCTTCACAGCTGGCCATGCGCTCTTTGATCAGTCTCTCTCTGTCCTGCTAGTGTGGAGCAATCCGGCTGGGTTTTACAGTCAGCCTTGAAGGTAACCTGTAACAAGTCATAGATAAGAATGCTATGATGAGGCTATATCATGGCTGTACTGCACAGCAGTGGAAATGAAATATAACAGCCTTAAGGCATTAAAGCAGTGTCTAGCAATGTCTGTGAGTCATGATGAGTTGTAATGAGTTATGAGGGTTTTATACTGTAGGATGATAAGACTTGGCAGCATGCTGCAGTGCTGGTAGAATGGTATAAGGGAAACAGAAGTAAATGGAAATGAAATGCATAAGGCATCTAGCTTTTACATAGCCTTTCACAGGACAGAAATGACGAGCAGAAGTAGAAGCTGTATGTTATGATATGCTAAGGCCCCATTTTTTCCATCACGCTTGATGCTCTGAGACCCTCCCTGTTACGATATGCCAAGGCCCCGTACCTTTTTCTTTGACTCTCCAATGCTCTGAGACCTCCCTCACCTTAGACACCTCGTCTATCATCGCTCTTGCATCACAAGGACCACTGGTGAACACTGGCACTCTCTCGAATCCTCAACGGATCATCCGTGATGTCCTCCTGGACACTCCCTTCGCATCCCTGGACCTTCTCCTCCATGGGACCCCTTGTGAACTGGCTTATCCCCAGTCCTCGTCTCTCGCCTCTCCCAATACCCTTTGCCCCAGACGCCTTGTTTCTTGGACCCTTCTAGACCTATGACATGCGGTATTCATTTCTGTTTCTTCTCTTTGACTCATTGAACCTTGTAACACATGCATTGAACCTTGTACCATCTGACACTTCTTCCTTTTGATCCCTGTGTACCTTTAGAACCTTCTCCCGCCTCATGGCGTGTCTTCTTTGATTCTGTAGAACATTCTTCGTCTTTGTCATCACTTAGTCATCGAACTCTGGGACACTATTTAGGTGTTCCCTCTCCGCCGTTGTACAGTGGGCAACAAAACTGTTCCAATAACTAACCCTAATGCAGTGCGCTTCGCGCACTGCAATCACCTGTGGGAATCTCGCTTAGTGGTAGTGGGAACAAACAATGTACAAACTCATAGCTACAAATCGGTCCCTGGGTCATGTGATATGGTCCAGAAATGGGGGAGATATAACCATTTTAAACCATCCATGTCATTGGAACAGTTTTGTTGCTGGTATTAGGGGTATTGCAAATTAGTATGAAGTGTATCCTCCTTTGGCCTTGATGACCTCCTGAACTCTCCTAGGCATGCTCTCAATCAATCTTTGACACTC
>JBBPUN010000236.1:0-18025 GCA_038094715.1 Heimioporus punctisporus | reverse complement strand
CGTCCAGCTCAGCGACGGTACCAATTGTATGAGCATAGCCTTCACTGTCATCGTACGAAGTCGGTCGGTCGCACGCTTCTTGAATCGTGGGCCGTATCAAGACTCGTATCGTGGTATTGCACAACCTTTCTCCATGGGACGCAGAAAAGTACCACGGGCGGGCGACCAGAATGGATTCGGTGCATCGCATACATGATGGTCGTCCTGGGTGATCTAGAGGCTGTACGTGGTCTTCGGGTTTGCGCCCTGTACTGCATGGACGAGAAGTCGGCCACGTCCCTGAATCGCGCGAATCCCCACGACTAGCCCTCCGCGCGACGACCGTCCTCTTCGACAGCCCATCAATCAGCGATCATAATGAAAAAAAAAAAGACCTAGGGTCCACGACATGACCACGAGGGTACCACAACGGTCCTGGAGACATCGTCCTCGGCGCCGTTAATAGGATTAATTTGTACGTTCTTCGCCCCTCAAAGTTCGGTGCAGTGTCCTAGGGGTTCTTTTTACCCCACGCCTCCTGATCACGACCCGTGACTGGGTGCTTCGACAGAGCGATACACCCGCCACTCCAGTTCGGACGCTTCAAGCCCGCACGTTATCTTCGCCGTACAGGCTCCGCTGGTGTCACAAAGGATCCGATTGCAGAGAGCCACGTCTCCCGTCTCCGATGGCGCTGTACTCTACAAATTTAAATCGCCAGGTCCACCCCGTTTTTGTGGCCTGGGTGTGAACTCCCGATTTCGGAGCGGTCTCAGAGCCTGAGCGAGCCATAATTGTATGTTACAGGCCGTTCCCTCACTAGTCAAAATTTGGGGGAGCAAACTTTATTGCGCAATTTGGGAGCTCGTTTCGCAACAACATCAAGATGCCGAGACGGAGGAAGAGCAAGGACACGTATATTGACGAAGCCTTCTCTCCTAGAGGCGGTACGGCCGCGCGCTTCGTCCTTTTCATGTGATGGGGCTGAGCAAATAATTGTGAAATGAAATTTGGATTACTTCACTGGGACCCACACGCATTCGAGACCCGTCTAACGATCGGATGACAGAAGCGTTCGATAGGTCAGGACGCGCGTCTTCCCACCTCTAACCAGGGCCCACAGTCGCATGACAACGGTGCCTAAAAATTGTCTCCCTTCTTTATTTCTACCTTTTTCAATTGAATACTTCCGGACGACGAGAACCGGCAGGGTGCTTTGACGCGTTTGCTACAGATCGAGATCCAGGCAGGGCAGATTTGGGAGGCGGAAGGAGAGAGGGGCAGGTCAGCTGTGAGACGGAAATTCAACCTTGGCGGTGCACAATTCAGATTGCGCGATAGGGCTGGGATCCGTTTGTATACACACTGGATGTGGGTGTGTGATCACAGCAAATCCCCGCCTCTCAAAGATCGACACAGGCGCGCGTCGTTGTATGTACAATGTCTTGATTTCGAGTTTGTTCTGCGAGCTTCACCATCTCATCAATGCACCGCCGGACGGGCAAGAAGAATGGATTGATTGATAAGAGGACGTTTGGCGCTCAGCTCGGTGTTTGAAGAATAAGTTGGTGGCTGCCACTGGCTAAATGGCGCTGTCACAGCCATGGGACGCTTCTTCCCACCGCGGGGGAATATGGACTAACGGAGGTCTTGAATGGGTCGAGGCGTATCCTAAGCCAGCCACACGTCCGGCCGCATAGGTTCGTCTCGTCTCATCTTTGACCGTAGCAGTCAGGGTCGAATTGCAACGTAGCTCGGTTGTTAGAAACTCTAATGCACCCGTGAGAATTTCAAACGTGATGTGTAACATGTTTTGACTCAGCAAATTAATTTCTTAAAAAGGGTTTATTTCGTTAGCGTCGTCATGGACAAAGTCCAACGCGCTCGCTCGCCGGCATGGATGTTGTCATTCCTGCTCACGCAAACACCCCCCCATGGAGATATCTAGCGGGGAGCCGAGTGATTATAGCAAGTCGAGGAGATACCCCAATAAGATTATGTCATTGCAAATGTGATCATGTGTGCGACCACCGCCTCGTCTATGGTGTGGCGAGCCCGCGGAAGGTAATGTGCTGCGTGTGGCGGAACGTCACCTACAAACGAGCGTACTAGTGAAAGAAAAAAAATCCCACGAGAAGGCAGGGGTTATCGGTGGATGGCCAAATGTCACAAGCGAAGGGATGAGACGTGGCGTATACCACGTAAGAGGCGCCTTTGCCCAGGATTCGTTCTGCGCACGTCGAAAGCACCCTGTGCTTTTTCTTTTCTTTTTTTTTCCCTACCGTGTTGATCGCCACCCACCCGGAGCCGAAGAATCATGGGGGTGGGTGGAACGTCACAGAAGGACGAGCATGACCGGCTTACGATTCCGGGACGAGAAGGAGGGAAGCATGTCATTTGACCACCAAGCTGTCGTTGCACGAGAACGCGAACCAGACTGGACATGCGCGTCCGAAGCTCGTCGAGATAAGACGAGGCTTGGAAGCACACCGTGGGGAATCGCCGGGTGATTCGGTCTGCGCAATAAGCTTGTTTGTGGACACATTCCAAGGGCGGAAACAAAGGCCTCGGGGATGGCGCGAAGTTCGCGTGAACGATGTCGTTCGAGAGCACGGAAACATAAACCGCTTTCGTCATCGGTTGCACGTGTGCGGCAGTACGAGATTCTGGAAGGTCAGCGTGATATGACCATGTTAAGAGAGAGATACCCCGTTTGGCGCGCAGTCGACAAGGGCCAGGCGTCGGAGCGTCCATTTCCGAATTATCTAAAACGCATGGGAAAGCGAGCGCCTTCTGAGCGTCGTCACGATGTTGCACAGCCACACAGCACAGCACAGCACGCAGCGACGCATTGGAGCCGCATTCCACTGGCTTGGTGTGTCAACTCAAGTCCCCGACAGACCTTGCGACGCCCGACCGTCTGTGGGCCAAACATAATGTCGTTTGAGCATGCTTCAGTCACGAAAGGTACAGCCCCAGTGTCGTTTGTCGCTTGGTTTTCGTTGACCGAGTACGTCTGCGTTTCAGGACTGATGATGGGATTCGCCCTGACGTCCGTCGTGTGTGGGGTCTTTGACGTCAAGCACTACCTTCATCTGCAGGTTCGGGTATCCTAGTCACCAACGAACGTTCAACCTCAACTCCGTACTCTCTAGCTCGTCCCACACATTTCGCGCCACCACCAGGTATTGATGCGTTTCTCGTCTGAGACTTTTTTTCGGAGAGCGGCTTAGCCTGAAACGGTAAATACCAGTATTGGCGTCTCGCTACCCACCACTTCGCATTCGCGAGCTCCAGCGACCTGCTGATTGCCGAGCTCCTCCTCTACACCGTCGGCATCAACATCGAGCGACAGTTTGGGAGCGTCAAGTTTGCGGTGCGTCATCCATCATCATTTCCCCGTTCGACCTGCGACGCACGTCTCACCTCATCCCCAGTCCTTTGCCATCATCTCCGCATTGATCGCCACCGTTCTCGAATTTTCGTTGCTCATCTTACTCCATCGCGTCGGGATCAATCATATTCCGCCTGGCCCGACGACGTTGGTGTTCAGTATCGTGTACCAATGGTACAGATTAGTTCCGCCCGGATACCACTTTCGAATTTTCGGCGTTCCGTTGACGAACAAGACGTTTACATACATTCTTGCGTCTCAAGTGAGCACCTCCATTCCGTTCCCTCCCTCCGATTGTCGCATGCGTTTCGCGGATGTTGACGTGAGAGAAGCTCGCGTTAGGACACGTTCCAGGCTCGCTCGCCGCTACATGCCTCGGCCTCCTCGTCGGCTTCGTATATCGCTCGGAGCTGATAAACGTCAAGAAATGGCGTGTATCACCTAGCGTCATCCGGTTGTCTACGCGATACGTGCTTCCTTTGGTTGGGTCTACCCGGCCGCCCCGTCGGCTCAATCGTGCACGTCCCGAACGTCAGGAGCCTGATCTGATCAACGAAGAGGTGGTTACGACCGCCCGCCCACCCGCGCAGACGACCCGGACAGACAGCACGCCCTCTCAAGCCGAAGCGGGAAGCGTCGTGCGCGAGTGGGTGAACGAGTTGACGGGCAGAACGGAGGACCCTACGAGGATAAGGACCCCCAGCGATGCCGAGATCTCACAGCTCGCTGCAATGTTCCCCGATGTATCGAGAGATCTGATAACGCGAACGCTTCAACGAACGTGGGTTAGAATTCATCCGAGTGAGGCAAATCAACTCATGTCACTCGTTACAGCCCAAACGTCGAGGTTGCTGTGGAAGTCCTTTTGCATGTCAGCTGACAGGTGCTTTTCTTAGATATCTAGGTCATGTCAACCGTATCAATCTTCTTTCGTGTTGGAATCAGTACAGATTACTGGGCGTCCTTGGATAGGAAATGTATCACTAGGTTGCCAATTCTGGATCCTCTCCTTCAAATGCCTCGCCCTCTTCGTCTTCTGTCATGAAGGCCGTCATGGGGACAGAGTACAGTCGTATTACAGACTAAAACAAACGTCAGCGTCGTTCGGTCGCCGAGTTGTTCCGTATTACCTTGTTGGGATCCTTCACGAGCACATACTTGCCTTCGGGCATCTTCATACACAAATCGGCAATGGTCCGCACGATCCCCCATCCGTTTGAAACAGACACGTTGAGTTGGCTCGCGAAGTCGGTAGGGCGCATAGAGGCAGTGCTCAGAATGACGTGCCGAGTGTTGTCTTTGGGATTGACGCGGGAGATATATCTGGGAAATCAGACGAACGCGTCGTCAGCGGAGGTGTCAACTGTGCGTGCAGCATGCAACACGGCGCGCTCTACCACCGAACGCAATGTGGGGAAACACGTACCCAATCTTCATGAGATCAGCACCTGCCAATATGCTCTGAACGGTCCACTTGGCAAGTTTGCAGCTGTTGTTCTTCATTTCGGTTGCAACGACAGCACCACGCTGGGAGTCCAGTTTGGAACGCCAGTCTTGAGCGCCACCTGCACCCTGGGCCCGAGGATCAAACTCGTTGAGAGCTCGGATTGTCGCGAGGCCGTGACCATCGGCCGGATTTCCTGCGCCAGCAACGAACGCGTCCACCTCGGTTCGCACGCAAATTTTGAGATCCTCGTCTTCTGTGACGCCCAGATCGAAAACGCGGTAGCGATAACCACAGGAAGCCAACGGGTCTGTTTCCTCCGGACCATAAAAAGGATTGGGATGGGCAAAGTCTGCAGTCACGTGTTCCTGCACGGACTGGAAACCGAAATTTTGATTGATGTACGTCGCCTCCAGGGAAAGTGACGTAGCCGAGTTGATCGACGGTGGTTCAAGCACGGCCGTTTTGTCGGCAGGGTTTGGCGGTGCGGGATCCTGTGGAGGATCGGATGCATTCTCATTAACGGTGACGGTGTCAAACGGACCGCCGTCGCGTTTGTCGAAGAAGAGGTTGTTGCCCTCACGGAGGATGACGATGTCCCAAGGGTATACTGATCGAGGAGCACACATCAGTACAGAAAGGATGACATCTGTAGCATACACGGTCGCCGTATTTTTCGCAACGAGCTGTATAGACGAGGATGAGATGGGTGCGGTGAAGAATACTGCGCACACCCTACCTGCTGGATGACGGGATCATCGGACGTGGTGGTGTTGTATTTTATACGATCCACGAGTTGGAGCGGTCGCTCGGTTTTGGTCGTGACGCGATCATACGTTTTATCGTACGCAAACACTCGGCCGTAGGTATCGCTTCGGAAGACAGAAACTTGAACGAGGCTGACAAAACGGAGGATGGCTCACTGACATGTCTTCTGCACCGTCGACGTCCAGTTTGAGCTTGGCCAAGCGATGAAACTCGATCTCTTCTAGCATCGACCACTGGGGCGAGATCGCGACGGAAGATTCCCGAGTACGATTTGTCTACGGATCACATTAGCGATGCGGAACTAAACGAGGGAGAGAATGTGGTTGCCTTTTCCCAATCTCGCCAGCCTCTGCGGCCACCACGCTGGGCTGCTCCGCGTGCGCTCATGGCAGTACCGCGAAGGCCTCTCTGGGTACCCCTTGCAGCAAAAGAGCTCTGGCCACGTCCGGAAGCTCTCCCTCTCGTAAACCCGCCGCGACGAGGGGGCGGAGCCTTGTTATCGACCAAGGAAAAGCTTGATTCATCCTCGACGTGGAAATATGCAAACGCGCTCGCGGTGCCACTACCAAACGCTTGTGTGCCTTCTCTCTTCGATCTCCCTTGCAGACCACGCGTGTCACGGGTGCTCGGCAAGCCAACGGCAGCCTGGCGATTTTCGGTGGTGGTGTCGTTCCAGTCTGCGAATCGGCCGAGCTTGTCTGATTTGGAGTATGGTGCGTACGGGATGTCTCTGAACTTGAACTGCTCCGGGATGTTCGATGGGGATGGACCCCAGCCGCCGTCTGGATTATCGTGGATGGGCGGTAAGGAAAAGGAGGACATGCTGATGGAGAGATAACGAGGGCGTGGGAAACACGACTTGGTGCACGAACATGAAGTGAGTTTGGCAAGATGAACAGGGCAGAATGGTCGGAACTGATCGCTCGACAGCGTCGTTCGGGAGATCAACAGGATCAACGAGCGTGAGCTCGACAGTGGAACGTCTGCCTCGTGGCACGACGAGTACAAGGGTGAGATGTCGTCGAGAATGGGTGTGGTCACACTCGACGTGTTTCTCTAGACTCTGCCTACGTGTTCGTGGGTGGCCTTAACCTCGACCTCACGGAAGGGGACGTGATCACGATTTTCTCGCAGTATGTGTCGTGTCTGTGGTGCATGACGCGGACACGAACGTTGACAGGTACGGGGAAGTCATGGACGTGAACCTGCCTCGGGACAAGAACACGGGAAAGACGCGGGGGTTTGGGTTTCTGATGTACGAAGACCAACGATCGACGGTGTTGGCCGTCGACAATCTCAATGGCGCCAAGGTGCTGGATAGGATACTGCGCGTTGATCACGTCAAGAACTACAAGCAACCGAAAGTCAAGGGCGAGGACGGCGAGTGGGTGGAAACGGAGGAACAAAGCTTGAATGCCAAGCCTGCGATGGTGATGGGTATGGCGTGCTTCAGATCGTCGGGTGGTGTTCCTAATGCCGGTGTTGTTAGATGAGGCGCCTGCGTCTGACACAGATGCGTCGTCCGCGTTTTCGATCGATGCTGAAGATCCCATGCGCGATTATCTATTAGCGCAACGCAGGGAAATGAAGGCACAAAAAAAGCTGAAGAAAGACAAGCACAAGGACGAGACGCGGGAAGAACGTCGGGCGAGAAAGGAGCGGAGACGGGAAAAGAGGCTACGGAAGGAGAAGACGAAATCGGAGGGGGTCAAGGGCGTGGAGAGTCTGCTGAAGAGTCTAGGGCGGTCGGAGAGACGCAATCGGGACACGTCCGACAGAGAATCGGACCGATCAGCAGGCCGGCGGCGGTCACCATCACGGTCAGAGGATGGAAACGCTCGCACGAAAAGTCCAGGACGAGGTCGGATGGAATGAGAAAAGGCTCAGTTGGTAGTCTGTTTCAGTGTGGACACTGCATTCGACGGGTGTGATCCCCCTGCAGATCGCGCAAACGACCTGAGACGGTTCGCATCCGACGTTGATCAGCGCGGGTGATCGAGCGTTGACGTTCCGCGCGCAAGAGAAACGTTTAAACGTGTGTCTATGTTTTCTTTTTTTTTTTTTTCTTTTTCTCTCTCCCGCCGGTTCCGACACGTCAAGGTCGCGTATGGAAATCCGAGCGACGAGACGCGTCTTGCTCGGTTTGCGTCCGAACGTCGCCGACTTTCGTTCCGCAGCTGCCCCAGTCCGACCGTCGCCCAGTACCGTTGCGCGTTTCCTTCATGACGACCGCTTACAGTTTGTCTACAGTTTCACGTATCGCCGTCCGCGACGTTCCTCCGCTGAGGCTGTACAAGCACTCCGTTTCATACGTCTTTGTCTCTTGTTATCTTATCAGAATTCGTACACCCCCTCGAACGTTTCTCGCACCCTAACCATGGCCCCTTCCACCCGTTCGTCGGCGCCATCAACGCCTGCCAGTCCGCGTCCCACCACAGGCACTCCCACGCGCCGCACGCCCCACTGCACAAAGTGCCACCGACCCCGTGCTGGCCACCCCCGCTCTGGCTGTCCCTACCTCGATGCGTCCGACGCAAGCCCCATCCCCCCTTCCAGGAAGGCCCTCCTTCTGGACGATGGCCTGTCCGAAGAACTCTCCTCTCTACACATCGTCAGTCCCTCTGAAGATGCACGCACCCGCGTGCCCCCCACAAAGAACGGATCGAAACGGCGTCTGTCAGTACGCTTCGCCCTCGTTCCAGAGCAGACCCTCGCATCCCTTAGTCCGACGGACACACACTTGGTCGAGCAGCTCCTCCAGCCCGGCATGATCACCGACACCGTCACGCCAGAGGATAGAGTGGCACACGTGCTCAGGTGGCGAAAGACGCTCGGCGACGCCAATCCGTTGGACGGCCCAAAGGAAGAAGAATCGCAAAGCCTCGGGACCGCCAAGGCAGAGCCTCTGTCGACTGACGCAGCCGCCCCGCTCTCGCGCCGCATGCCTGGCACGCTCTCCACCCCATCGACCAGTATGACCGTCACGGAGCCGGTTTCCGATCAATACATTGGTGGCTCAGCCATTAATATGAACGAAACCGTTTATTTACTTCCCGACGACGACGGCAAGGGGCCAAAACCGCTCGGTCGTTCCATGAGTTTTGAACAGCGCTCCTCATTTTTGCAGCAGCTTAGCCATTCCTCTAGCACCGCGCCCGCCACCTTGCTTTCCCTTCCTCTTGCAGATTTGGTCAGCGTGCGGGCTGATGCAGAGAGAATCGGGTTCATCGTCCGCGTCCTTCCAAGCCGAGATGACAACACAAAATGGGTCGTTCTCGGCACAGAAGAAGAGGCGATCGACCTTCTCGCAGAGAAGTTCCTCGAAGAGGAAAAGAGGAGCGCAACGGCCAAGAGAAGGGGAAGCCCATTTTCGGCGGTCGCAGGTGGCGTCGTCTTTGGTGCCGTAGCGACCTGGACTGGCCTTGCGTTCTCCTGAGGCAAACGACAGCGCTCCTCCTGCCCTCGAACGTGTTCGTCGGCACAGTCATACCGTACCATTTCGTCGATCGCAATCTTGATGTTTTGATGGCGTCCCCCTTCATGCGAAAGAGTGTGGAAAACTGCGCTGTAATATTTTACATGTATTAATGAGACATCACGAACTCAATACGACACGGGTATGATGAGGCATGTCATACAACCTCCTTCGGAACACACACGGATAAAGGATAAATTCGCTGAGCAACGTGCTTGTTCGCATGCAGTGCTCCCGACATCCGGCCACATCTAATCCCATTGACAGCTACGGTTCGGCGGCAAGACAGGTCTTGGTATGTCTCTTGATACGGTCGTGCACCTCCCTGACGTGTCGCTTGAGCGATTGTCGACGCATCGGCTTCTGACACTGATCGCAGACCACACGGTCCGGATGAACGTGAGCTCTGCGCATACGCCGGCGATGACGCGTCAATGATGACGAGTTTAGCACAGATTGCGCCATCCACGAGCTGACACCCTCGACGTTCGTCTCTATCTGACTCGCCAAACGACAGTGGGCACCCGTCTCCGGAACGGCTGGAGAGTACAACCAAGCGGGGATTTGGCCCACGTCGCATTCGAGTGTGGGCTGTGCAGGGCCTGATACAGCTTGGTACGCATCACCGCGATCACACCACATCCTTCCTCTTTCGAACGAATGCGGATCTATAGAGCCGGAAGGGACTTGTGTTCTATGAGGGTGCACGCCGGCCACGTTGAGCGTGTCCCAGCTTGTCGGTGGCGTACACAAGCCCATCCCAGACGTCCAGGAACTCGAATACGGATCAACAGTGAAATAGGCCGAACAGTTCGCGAGATATGGCGGCCGCATGAATATAGACGACGCACGTGTCGCTCGGCGAGAGGTGCTGAAAGGCAAACATGAACCCAGTGAACGTTCGACGATACAAAAATACGAACTCGGCTATATCTGAAAAAGCGGTCAGCGAGCTATCATCGATGGCAGGCATGACCGCAAACGACCCTTGGGAAGGGTCAGTGGAGGCACGTGTGCTAACGGACGCGTCAAGAAGTGTGAGCGGTAAACTGGTCCGTACGTACTGAGCAGAAGCTAGCGCGACGGTAGAATAGTCTCCTACGCTGCTGGCGTAGCGAGGATCGGAGTTCCCCCGGAAAACCGGTCGGACCAAGTATCTGTCGTGGACGAACATTAGCGAACGAGTCCCCTTACAGCGTACGAATTTCATACGGGCTGTCTTGCGTCATCTGGATGGAAATGGGAGGGGCGGAATGTATTGAGATGTACGTTCGCCAGTGACAATACCACCAGCCCTTAAATATCATGCTGACTGCGACACAGCTTCGAATGGACGCCAACTGGGGGAACATCGTTACAAAGTGACCGGACAGCTTTGATCGGAGATGTGTGGATACCAAAGGATCGTAAGCAAGGCAACCTGAAGGTACGCTGCACGTTTATAAATTTAGGGTGCAACTGAACGAGAGATTCCAAGTAAAGTCACCCTCGTATCCGCCGAAGCCGTATCAAAGAGCGAGATAAAGCGACGCGATAGGTCTTAAGGACCTGTCTCCTCGGGTGACGACCCAGAGGTTGGCAACGGTTCCATCAGATGATCGGCCCAAAACGGCCAGACCCGATTTTCTGATGGAGGGCCACGTTCTGAAAAGAGCGCGTTTTGTCCGGAGGGGAAACTTTTAGGTTGGGTTTAACACTCACAAAGCTGGCTATTGGCATGATACAGCACGACCGAACATTTCGGCAACATCATGCACCGATTTTAGGCACCCTCGGCGGCATACATGACCCACGAGAAGACAGGGAGTGAATTAAATGGGCCCTGAAAGACGCACAGGCTGGCAATGAAAAAACAAGTGGTATTCGCTCCATCAGTGCCGAAAGGGGGTATGAAAGAGCAGATCCACCGATCCTGAAGCAAAAACACGGCGCGGGTCGTTCTCCGTACAAACTGAACGTCGACCAGCGGAAGATGTTAATCTCGGACAAAATTGAGGCGTGCATTTTTGATCACGTGTCACCATCATGGCATAATCCAAAAGAGGAAACCAGAAGACATGACACCGACACCGCGTGGAATTTATTATCATGTCCTCGTACTCGGGTGTCTCTTTTGCTTTTGTCTACAATAATGTCCATTAACTCGTCTGGTTCGTTCGAAACGTACATACAGGACGCAGAACAGGACCAGCAGGGCGATGGAGATCTCCCCACATACGACGATCTCGCTGCACAACACAGCCCTAATTCCCGGTGCGTACGACATGTGTTTCAACTCGTAAACGGACCTGACGCTCGCACAGATTTGGCCGGTGGAGAGGCTGGATTGAAAAGAGGTGAGGATTAACAAAATTTCTCCACGGCCCTGCAAGCAGGGCTAACACGAGACCAGGGCTGCAGAGCGCTATGCAGACCTCACCCCTCAAGAGCTAACGCGCCGGCGTGCCCGCGGCTGGGGTGATGTTCAGGGACAAATACCCGTAAGTGGCCGTCTCGAGGTGTTCATCCCTCTAAGAGCTGGCAACTCCCAAGGATATCCAAGTGGATGACTCAAATACCTCCTCGACATCCAACACGTCTCGTCCAGACCAAACCCGTGCCCCAGCACAGTTGCGTATTTGTACGAATCGTGATCTCCCCGATCTCCCCGCGTCCTCTTCCCAGCCTAATCGTGGCATGCCACTCCCCGAATCTGCTGTTTCCTCTGCGACGATAGATCCGCTTTCAAATCCATCTCATACACTTCAGGGCACGACCTGTGAAACTTTTCCTCCCAGCCATCTGCAGCTCCACCAGTTTGGCTCGCGGTTTTTACCACATTCAACATCCCCCATCCGATGCGTTCTTCCCATCAATCGTGATCGTTTACTCCTCATTGGTACAGATAGTGGCCTCTCAGTACTAGACATGTATCCCATGGAGTGGGCGAGCGAGGGTGATGTCGGAATTATTCATAAAGGCCCCGGTGACGCACAAGCGCGTGTAGTGTGGACAGGAGAAGCGTATGTCGCCAGACCCAGACCGTGCTCGTACTCAATCTGGGATTTCATTTCAGAGTCTATCAAATGTCTATTCTCGAGTACGAAGACATCGGCGAGGGAACCCCGCAAGGCGTCGTCCTCGCCTTGGTGGGACCTGATCCTGACGCTCCAACCGCGTCAAACGGACACCAGGAGACCCTTCGGACCTTGAGGATGTACAATTTGGCAAGTCTTACGACCCTCGCCAAGTGGACCATTGCCCAAAAGGTCCGCCCGTTGCTTGACCATTTTGCTGTGCCGACCCGCTCATGGCTCTGTAATGTAGGGAGCACATCCTGTGGATCTCCGCCGGGCTTCTGACTGGAATATCCAACAAACTCCTGTTAAGAAACACCGACCGGCAAGCAGTATTACGCGAGGTTTAAAACATCTCATCGACTCCCCGACCCGCACACAGCAACCGGCGACGTCGTACGAGTCCTACCTCGCTGTTCCAAGTGCGAAACGGCATGCTACCACCGCCTCGGCTGACGCTTCCTGGGATGTGGTCGACGATCTGCCGTTGCGTTGGGCCACTGATTTCGTGCCACTTGCAGGCGCTGGCTCCAGACTGGCTTGTGCTAGCGTCATTTCATATTCCCTATGGCACGAAGGTGGATCCGGACCGGGCGGAGGGCGACATGGAAGACGAACACACCTCGCTGTCGCCACAAAGTACAATATTTTTTTGTACGAAACCCCAAAGGGAGAACGTGCCTTTCATTTCGTCAAGGTGAGCGTCAACGCGTTTGCTGTGACCCTTTGAAAATTTATCCGTGGACAGGAATTTTATACCCCACTCCAACCTCGTAACCTCGTGTTCGTACACCAAGCAGTCCAAGACATCACTCGGACATCGTCCGAGATTGCTTCACAAAAGCAGCCAGGACATCACATGCGTGGTTCATCCTCGGATTCCCACTTTTCGCCCCACAGCAATCGTGCCTCGATGCCCCCTCCTTCATCCCATCTCACGTACAGTGCCCAGTTGGCCGTGTTTGTCGTGTTTGAGAAGAAGGCGACTTTGATACGTGTTGCGGATGCGGCCGTAACCGAAGTAGAACTGTACGAAGGAAGTAGCAACGGCCTTTTAGGCGGGGGAAGTTTCATACCCACCAAGGACACATTAAATGTCGGCAGCTCCCTGGGTTCCAGACGTTCCCGCGCCTCCATCGATTTTATGGCATTCAAAGAAGCCAAGGGCGGCTGGATCCTCCCGTCCTTGGTCGATCTACCTGCCGTGCAGCCACCCGGCGGAGACGTTTCGTCCCAAAAGTCGATATACGTGTTGACAAGGGGGAAGAACACGCACGTTGTCTCCGCGCCACTGCCCGCGAACATCCTACACGCGCCACCGATCCACACGCTCGCATGGTCCTCGCACCCCTCGAGCGTGACGGTGCGGGTGTGTCTTGCCCCTTCCCCGACGACAGGCGGCGCGACGAGCCCGACGAGCTGCAAGAGCGCCCAGGCTGCGCCGTTCGTCCAGCTGATCGCGTTCGGCGACGACGGCGTCGAAGTCCAAGAGGTCCCGTTTGCGGCGCTGAGCGCACACGGGAAAGCAAAGGGCAAGGGCGTCGCGTTGGCCGAACCGTGCCGTGCCCGGTCGTTTATTGGCGAGGCCGGGTTCTTGGCCGTCGGTGGACATTGGCATCGTCTGTCCGATCAAGTGGCTGCGCCGCTCGTGTTGGAACGGACTGACTCGACAGCCTCCGCTCGCTCGTTCGAGAGCGTGCATACCGACGAGGTCGTCGAACGCCTCAAGACGGAGGCTGGGGTATATGCGTGGGTGAGAAAGTCGGTCGAAGACTGGCGCGTGATCTGGGTTGGCGGCGATACGCGCGAGGTGGAGAGATGCGACTCCGAGGAAGAGGATGGGGTTCTCGTGTGAGGTTATATGGTCTTCGTCTCGGATGGTTTCATATGTACCCTACGCGTTTTCTGTAGATGACGCATGTAATATATATTTCGTGGCCGACACTGCTCTACTACACCAACCAAAAAGAAAGAGGGGGAATGAAAGACCTGGGAGACAGAGTGAATGGGTTCAAGACAGCGAGGGTGGGTGTGCACTAAATATTACACGTGCTGGCAATACCGTCGTGTGGTAATGTAGCAAAATGTCCATGACATGACTAGGAAAAAGAGAATGGAAAAAGGGTCAATGCAACAGAGAAATCGGATATGCCACATGCCAAACACACACAAGAGAGAG
Organism: Heimioporus punctisporus; assembly: GCA_038094715.1. Taxonomy (NCBI): domain Eukaryota; kingdom Fungi; phylum Basidiomycota; class Agaricomycetes; order Boletales; family Boletaceae; genus Heimioporus; species Heimioporus punctisporus. The sequence continues at coordinate 3,730 of JBBPUN010000236.1, read as the reverse complement.
TCAGAGCTGAGAATGAGGAGGATCAAGAGAGAAAAAAATTCCTTTATATACGCGTTAAGCGAATATCAAACATTCACCGTCCCCGGTAAAAAGAAGAAAAGGAAAAGAAAGTCAGCATGCGTACGTATCATGATCGACCAGATTCATCTAGCGACTGCCTAGGCTTTTGACCAGACTTGGATTCAGGCCGGGAGGACATGGGTCGTCGATCACGGATCACGACAAAGGATCGACCAGGCTCCTTCGAGCTGGATGCACCCGCATTCTCGTCTTCTTCCACGTCGTCGAGGACTAGCCCGTCCGAGTGTCTCCGATGACGACGGATGTTGAACCAGTGCTTCTTCTTTGGCTGGCCGCCATCCGCACTGCTCATGCTATTCCCGCGAGACCCTCTCTCTCCGTTATTGACCAACGGATGAGACTCAGGTGCTGTGCTTGAAGATGCGGCGGCAGCCATTTCGCCCACGATGATCGCAGTCTGACTCATCGTTCTGCCTGCTGGCAACCCTGAATTGGTGAGTACCGGCACCCTCGCAATGTGAGCCACAGAAGTCGTCGGTGTTGGTGCTTCTCCGTCTTCTTGAGCCAAGGTACCAGCCCTAGGACTCTCACCAGGGCCTGATCCTCGCCGCTCCACGCTGGGGAACGTCAGGGTCGAACCCTCCTTGCCTCCTGCGATCGCGTAAGGCGAATCAAAGTGCGCGCGACCGCCTCCCACGCGCGAGAACCCAGAGTTTGATGTCTGCGTACGAGGTGAGGACTCAGCGCGATCATAGGACGGCCTATTTCCTGGGCCTGGGAAGGGCTGCCATGCACCCATGATGTGTGCACTCTCGTCGTCTTCATCGCTGTCTTCTCTGTACGGACGCAAGGCATGTTCCGGCCGGAGAACAGAAGGAGGTGGCCCAGAGTGATGTGAAGCAGCTGAACCCTTGTTTGTGTTCGAAAATGAAGTAAGGGGAGGCATGAACGATCCGGAATCACGGATAGCATACGACTCGCGGACTTCTGAGGCCTTGTATGGTCGACGCTCGCGTGCAGTTTTACGAGTACCACAACAACCAAGAACTCCAAGGGCACCAATGAGGCCACTATCGACAGGCCGTCGTGATCGATCAAATTCCACGCGACCGAATATGCGAACAAGAGCCTCTGTGAACTTGACTAACAAGATGAGGGAAAAGGCAAGATACACGAGGCACAGTACGATGAGTATGCCGTAGGCAACCCAGCCACCAGCAGCCGAGCCAATTGAAATCTGGTTGAATGACAACGACATGAGCAATCCATGACGAAACAATGTTTCACGCTCACCGTTGGTGTCAACACCACGAGTAGGACCGCAATCACGATTCTAGCAACGCAAAACAAGAAACTAAGGAGGCTCATACCTGCCCCCGTCCCCCAAGGGAGCCATATGCTAGTGATCAATGCGCTGACAACTTCCGATACAAGAATCACTATAGCCTGAACTGTACCGCTTCCCTGACCAGCTCCTATTATAACCCCATTCACCACGTTCGATAGGAGGAGTAATCCAGAGAAAAGCTGCGAGTCCGGACGATAATGGTTGTAGAGAGGTCCAAGAGAGAGGAGAGTGCGTGTTTCGTCATACAACTTTGTAGTTGGTGTTCGGGAAAGCCGAAACAAGAGGAGCACAGGGAGGATGACTGAAAATACTGCAAAGGAGAGCGCGCCAAGAGCAATTGATGAACTTGAAGTGGCAGTGGAGAATTCGTAAGCCGAGAAGACAGTAACGGGAAAGTGGAACAGAGCTAGCACGCGGACGAGGTTGCCGATCAAAACACTGGTGTGAAAAGATCTAAAATCTGGACGGAACCAACGACGTCGCAACGTGGGATACGCATAGGAGCGACCGTTCAGCGAACGACTCTCTTCAACTGCGTCGAGCATGTCTTTACTCCCTGCCGAGTGACGTGGACTGCGGCTCTTCGCAACTGAAGTCGGGAGAGTGGAGGAAAGCGATTTCCGTGAGAAAATCAAATCAATCAGCCAGATAAACAGGCTGATGACGATGATTCCCGCCAAGATGCCAAGGAAGATGGAAAGACAGATGCCGAAGAGGTTCTGAGGACTAACTCCGACACTCCAAGCAAAGGCTACCATGCCGTTTGGGGTCCCAGGGGGAAGAAGGAAAAGCGAATTTGGGATGGATGAATCGATATAGAGAACGGAGGTGGGATCGCTGAGTTGATCTGCAAACGTGGACGGAGGGTCGTACGACTGAACGTTGAGTGGATTCCAATGTTGGGTGTCGGGTGTCAAGCTAATGTCTATGAAAGATGGCACATGTTACGGAGCCGTGAGGGTTGTTGTACACATGGAGAACACTCACTATATGTAAGGGTAGCCCATGCAGTTTGGGAGAGCAACGGGTCTAGATGAAGGTGATTAAGGGGCGGAAGATATGTTTATGCAAAGTGACCAACAAATGAAAGGTGGCCATTGAACGGCGACCATGGAGAGCGCGGCGCACCATTGGGTATGCATCAAGATATCACGCAATGACGGTGTACCTACAAGAATGAGGAAGTACAACGCAATTAAGACATATGACGTACAGAATCTTATGAGCGCAGGGGAGGATGCCAGACGTTCACCGCTGATGGCGCTAACGAGGATGAAACCTGCACTTTGTACGCGACTCCAGAAGCCGGGAGCTGGTCGCTTAGAACCACGGCCCCACGCGGCGGTGATGCGAGCGATGCCAACAGTGAGCCAATACCCGATTGCCAAACCTACGGTGGCCCAGAATATGGCGTGTGCGCTTCCGTAGGATGAATCGAGAGGGCCAGGGTTGAGTGGAGTGGTCGAAACGGTCAAACAAAGGATCTCTTGTCCGTTGGTGTCGAGCGCACGTAATTGGGTGTTCATGGTGGTGTACAAGTTTTCGGAGTCAAAGGGCACTGAGACGGCGAATGCATAGGGACCGATTGGAATAGGACAATAGGATTGGCCAGAGACATTGGACGGGAGAGGCGATGGAGGGCGGATGAGATCACACAAGAAAGTTCCATTGTTGTAATCGGTGAATGTGAGCGTGGTGGCATCTATGAAGAGCGTAGCGGCTGAAGGAGAATGAGAGTGACATCGGGTCGTGCGAGACGGGCGGACGCACCGAGGGTTGTGTTGGAATCAATTATTTCTGCGGCGGTGTTTCCGAGGACGGTGAAGTTGAGGTACTCGTCGTCGACAATCTGAGAGTAGACGGTGTCGACCGACATTTTGAGGGATGCATTGCCATTGAAACAATCGTTGAACGCAAGCGTGGCAGGCTGTGAGAACGAGGGGCGGGTGAGGTGAAGGAGGACGAGGAGGGTGAGAAGGAAGGTCGAAAAGGACATTCCCGCCGTGGGGGATGTTGGGATCATCGATAGAGACGGGGAACGGCAAGTTTCGAGGACGGTGTGCACATTAACGGAGCAAAGTCACGGCCTCTTGCTTACCACGCCACCGTCACACAATTACTATTCGAGTAACAAGTTCGGGTCGCGTCCACAGTCTTTGAGTGGCATCACCATCAGGTTCTTCCTTCTGGAACCAACAGACGAGAAGCCATACATCAGGTACTTCTACAAGATGAGCAGAGCGCAGACTTTACTCATACTCGTGTTTCTAGCTTGGTAGCGCATAACTAGGGCTCTCCAACGGGGTTCCATGTTACGGCACCACTCGCACCCTCGTCGAGCGCATCAATCTCTGTCATGTC
>JBBPUN010000235.1:0-18048 GCA_038094715.1 Heimioporus punctisporus | reverse complement strand
CGGCGGTATTGGGAGGCGGTGAGAGACGCTGGGGTGGGAACGTGGATGGAGGCCAAGCTCTGATGGGTCGTTCACTTTTTTCAAGAAAAAATCGTTGGTATTTATGCAAGTTCCAAAAAAAAACTAGCTATTATAGACGAATCGGTGTATGTATTGACGTGTCTCATGTTTTCGATCGGTGGGTTCAGTTGTACAACTTATGACCATATCGGAGAAGTATTATTGCGATCCGAATTAGATTCGTAGAGGTTTCTTGATGCATTCGCTCAGGAATACTTATCTGTTCTGTATGTGATGAATGACAGGATGAAGTAGATCGGTGTCGCATTTCGGATCTCTCTACCCCTGTGATTAAAACTATCACGTGAGCAACTTTGCTTTTTCACCTCGAAAAAGTTTCACTTGCGTTTTCTTCCATCGAACGAACGTATTCGAGGCTCAAAAAAAGGGCAACGTACCGATACCCGAACATCGACTAGACGCCGACAAACAAGATTCTCCACGTTATCTTGCCAGGTACCCAGGATCTCTCTTGCGACACAAGGCTATGACGTTATTTCTGCACAAAAAATATTGCCGCGTTTTCCGACTTCCGTTACACAATGCACCGAACTTGTGCGCGCGAAATAGCGCGGGAATGTGCTCACTACACTTCCCACATGATACTTCGAACTCCAACACAGTACTTGGCGCGACACTTCGGTTCCACCGCGCATTCACAACCACTTCCCACGCGACATTTCGAGTTCCACCGTGATCATTTGCGTTCACAATTCACGAACGTTCTTTATACTTCGTACGTTACAATATTGTAGTAAATGTAACTCATCAAGTTAGTTTTGAAAAATGATGATGATGACACACTGATGGCTTGGGGCTCTCTCAAAACATTACCAAGACACTATCAACTTGATCATACTACTGAATATGAAGTTTGCTGACAAGGTAGTTGCAAAGCTTGTCAACAAATACTTTAGCATGCTGGAATACCCCACCATTTTCCAGCTCCTGGAGCATTATTTCTTGACAACCATTACCCACATGACCAAAATGAATGTCCAATTTAAAATGTCTGACTGCCTCACTGAATGGTTGAGGGTTGTGAGCATCAAGAAGGTAACAACCCATGCCATTCCACCAGACCTGATGCCAGTCCTCATCACATGCAGTTATGTTTGAACAGTTGTCTGCATGTGGAAGGATGCATGGCACTTCACAAGCAAGAAGTTGGCAGTATTTGTCAAGAACAATCTTCGCATGTGCTATGTGAAGAGTGTTACGACCATATGTGGGTAGTGATGAGTCATAGACCTTGAAAGGGGTTTGGTGACTATATAGCATGCAAGTTTTGCAGTGTTGGAGTTGAAGGTAATGAGGAAGCACTCTTCAGCAGTGAGGTGAGACTGTCAAGGAAACAAAATAAGGTGTATTCTGGTAAATATGAGGTAGACCTTGCTTGGTCTTTACAGGTTGAGTATCTACCATTTATATAATGAAAAGGGGTGATATGGGAAAAGTAAGGTCCATGAGAACATATATATCAAAGAAGCATATCAGTGGGAATGGGGATGGCAGTTGTGTGAAAAGGGTAGAAGGAAGTCTTAGAAAGGAAAAGGGGGTCCATCATAGCAAGTTGAATCATAACAAAGAGTAATGTCTTTTCCAAGGAGTCTGCATTGTCCTTTTGTCAGTTTTGTGAATGACATATCCAGAAAATTTCAAAAGGCCACCTGAAACAATGAGGGAATTCAGTAACAAGTTGCAAGTAGCATTAGGTCTACTGAATGAAAGCACCAGGTAGTTGATTCAATGCAATTAATAACAAACTCTTTCATTTTGTCACAGTTGAATTTATCACAGAATTTGAGAAAGATCTCTAGCTCTTTATTCAAATATCTTCCCATATGTGGACTACAAGTGGTGGGTGGCTTACTGTGGCAGAATGAGAGGTACAAAATCACTTACAATCCAAAATGGTGCTTGATAAACAAGTCAAACATTGATGATGCCAGGTGAGATATTTCAATTGGGTTGTTGTCAGTTTGTCCCTTGTTGGAATTGTTGACTAGATTGCCAGTAGCAAAAATATCAGCTAGGACACCTGAATGTCAACCAAACTGACTCATTAAGAGTTGATACAGTATATTTTCAATCTGTAACCCTGTCAATCCATGTTGAAATCCAATAATACTTATTACAGACTCTGTCCCACACTAGGCTCAATGCCATAGCACGGACATATTTTTCTCATATTTTTTTTCCTTATTTTTTTTTCACTTACTTTCACTTGCTTCAGACCTTATCTTGTACTCACTCAAGTACAGTCATGTGACTGGTCACATGACACATCACATGACACAGGTCTAGACCATACGTCATACATTGGTCACCTTGCACAGCTTTTACTTCTGCTCTTCATTTCTGTCCTGTGCAAGGCTATGCATAGGCTAGATGCCTCATGCATCTTACTTCCACTCCTCTTACACTATTTAACTGGCACTGCTGCACACTGCCATCTCTTATCCACCAACAGCACTAACACCTCATGACTTGTTATGACTCATCATGACTCCTAGGCACTGCTGTGCACTGCCTACATGCCTCAAGTCCATTATCTTTCATTTCTGCTACTGTGCAGTACAGCCATGACATAGCCTTGTCATAGCCTTCTTATCTATGACTTGGCATGACTCCTCATGACTCACACAGACTACCATATTTAGACATTAGACACCAAACATGTACAAACAGTAGAATAGTATACTGTATAAGAGCAGCGCCAATAGCCAGATTCCCCAGTCTTGTTATTGTTGCCTTTCCCTCTCATACCACAGTGTGGTACTGATACAGCTATTCCATGGGATTGTCCATAAGGCTGGTACCCTTGTGACATGACTGATAGACTCCCTCCACAGGTTATGAGAGTAGCTTGTTGGTTGTATAGGTTTTCTCACCTGCAGTTCTCTTCCAAGTCAAACAAGGCAAGTTCGCAACATTATAACAAGACTGATCTTGAGTGGCAGGCGCAGGGCACTACTACACTCAACGATGACCTGGCAGTCATACCATGAAGTGATGACGACATGTCCTTCATGTGCCAAGGAGATCAGATATAGGAGGTACGAGTTGATACTTGAGAACAGGAACAGAGGCTCAAGCTGTTATGATTCCTCGCGGCGCCTACCCTAGTGCCCGTCTTTTTCCTCTTCCCCCGATACCTTGAGACCCAACGCGCCTTAGAACTCCCTTCTAGTGCTCCTTGTTATGCGAAGCGTGCTCTTGGGGATCGACCGAAGACTGACCTACTGGCAGGACACTCACGAAGAGGTATGACTCAGCCAGAGGGAGATCTATACGTTCAAAGAACGGTCAATGGGACTGTACGCTTCAAAGAAGTGGAGATGGGACTTAGGGATACTTAGAGACAAAGGTGACTCAAGAACAATGCTGGATTGCACAGATCGAGAATGAGAAGCTACGATACATGGCAGCAGGTATATAAGGGAAACGACGTGTAAGCATGGAACCCTATGGAAAGGGATGGAATAGGAATACTAAGCATAGATGACAAGCTATGCTACGGAGGAGGCTGTCCAACGAAGGTTCGAAAGGAAAGGGCAAAAGAGGAAGTCAAACAGCGATAAGAGAGATATGAGGAAAGCCTATGACAACAAGAAGATGGGAATAATTGTAGGCTGAAATATACATGTTAAGAATACGATGATGAACTGGTTTCAATATGGAGATGACAAAGATAGTTGAAGAGAGAAAGAAAACCGTAACACTCCTGGAACACCTCCTCGTATCCCCAAGGCCCTCCAGTTCTCCCTGGAACTTCGTCTTGTCTCTTGACACTCGAAGACCTCGTCTCCAACAGACAAACCCTTGACCCATAAACCTACTGGATTATCCCCAGTTTATCCCATTGCTCCGGAACCTTCTATGTCTACGTCATACATCCAGAACGGTGACGTCACTTCCTCGTTTCCTCCTCATTTCCCTGCTTCTTGATCCCCGTGTACCTCTAGAACATTCCTTTGCCTCGTTCTTGTCTTATCTCTTGTCATCTGTATTACCAAATGTCCTTGTCCATCAGACACGTTTCTCCCTTTGTTGCCCTCTTTGACTCATTCCCCCTTTACCCTATGCTTAACCCTTCGCCCTTGTATTTCCAGAACGTTCTTTCGTCTTCGTCATCGCTTAGTCATCTCTTTCTCTGTACACTATATAGATCTTCGCTCTCGCACTTAGATACCTCACCTAGAGTCATACCCGACAACCCCCTCCTACCCTTCTCACCTGACACTCCCTCTTGTACCTTCCACTTGCGCCCCTGCAATGTGATCTTTCCCCTAGCCTTGTTCTTGAAGAAGGTCCCTCGATGTGTCTTAAGCAGCTGACGCTCTCTGGTCTATGATAAGTTACAATTACCTCGCCTTGTCGGTGCTAAAGCCACCCGTTGGGTCTATGGCAAGACCATGCCAGGTCAAACCGTAACACAAGCAGCTTCTTTGGAGAGGAGATATTCCTACTGCTGGGAGCAGTATCCCACCTTTCCTCAAAGCATCTATGGTGACAAGCTCTAGTCATGAATACCCTCCCATGCCACCTCACAAAGAGCACACACAGTACTACAGGAGAGCCACTACCTCATTACAAGTGCCACAGGTGTTGAGAGTCAACAACCCAGATGCAGATTGCATAGAACCCCCTCATGTGACCCAAACACAAGTGTTGAATGTTTGGACTACCACGACAGAGTTATCCAAGGGCGTCATGAATCTGAATGTCATTGTCAGGATGAAGAGAACAGATAGCATCTTACCTCAATGAGGAGGAGATCAGAAGATGCATACCATGCATCAGAGCTAAAGGAGAGATTTTAACATGGATGACTTCTACGTTGCTGAAGATGGAAGGACCCTGGAAGATAGTCTCTGATCCTAGATCAAGAGTGTCGAATGCACTCCATAAAGAATCATTCATGGACCAAGAAAAGATTAGAGGACCAAGATTTACCCATGGTTCTACATTCCAAAGTCCACTGGAAGGTCTCAGACAATGTACCACCACGAAGTTGAAGGACTGGACATTTGATTGTCTACCATTGTAAAACCCCTGGATGACAAACACTTGTCAAGTAGACAATCACCTCAGAGTTTGGTCTACACCCGAAAGAAGGTGCCTACACTATACACCTAGGAGAGCCAAGTAGGGAATGACTGTGTCCAGATCTGCTAGAGGCAGGAGGATGTAAAACAACCTTTGATATGATTTTTACATCACATTTTTTTTCCATCCTGTTTCCACCTCTATTAGCTTGGAGTGGATAGACTTTACACCTATCACAGAAGAGACAAGGACCAAACCACCCCTAATCATCCACCCCTTCACTAGGCAGCTATGCTGTCTCGAATTTGTATGAAGGAAAGATCAGCCGCAATCCGATGACTGTGCTCAGGAAGATCACCCTTTTTTTTTCTTTTTCACTTAGTCAATCAGACTGGGAGTGTTATGATATGCTAAGGCCCTGCACCTTTTTCTTCATCACACCTGATGCTCTGAGAACTCCCTCACTCTAAACACCTCGTCTACCATCACTCTTGCATCACAAGGAATGCTGGTGAATGCCGGCACTCTCTCAAATCCTCAACGGATCAACTGTGATGTCCTCCCAAACACTCCCTTTGCATCTCTGGACCCTCTCCTCCACAGGACTCCCCTTGAACTGGCTTATCCCCAGTCTTTGCCTCACCAAAACCCCAAAACCCTTCGCCCTAGACACCTCATTTCTTGGAACACTCTAGACCCATGCTTTGCAGTATCCATTTCTGCTTCTTCTTTGAACCTTGTAACGCATGCATCAAACCTTGTACCACCTGACACTTCTTCTTTGATCCCTGTGTATCTTTAGAATCTTCTCCTGCCTCACAGCATGTCTTCTTTGTTTCACTAGAATGTTCTCTTGCTTAGTCATCACTTTGTCATCAAACACTTGGACACTATTTAGGCATTCCCTCTTTGCCACTGTATTCTTTAGCTTTGATCTACCTAACCCCACTTCGTCACACCTGACACTCTCCCTGTATTTGCCTTTGGGCATCTCTTGTACCTCCATATCTTGTAACCTTGACACTACTTGATATCTTTTCTCCAAGTCCTTGTCTCGTGCGCATCCTCTTGAGAAGGCATCTCCCATCAACTATTTGAACACTCTCCAAGTCCTTGCTCGAGTTGAGTTACGCTGGAAAGGCACTCCTTCTCTGATAGACCTCTGCATCTGCACGTCTCTTCCGCTCACCGATAAGTCTTCATAGCTGGCCATGCATTCTTTGATCAGTTCTCCCAGTCCTGCTAGTATGGAGCAATTCTGTTAGGTTTTACGGTTAGCCCACAAGGTAACCTGTAACAGGGAGTAATTAACCCAAGAAGGAAGATGAAGCACCCCCAGGAAGAACCAAGATAGGATTGACAGTTCTGTATCCTCTTTTGAAGTCGCAGACATGACCAGACCTGGATCAAAAGGATAGGTTTAAAAGCACCCGAAGATTAGTTCGAGAGACTTATCTGGCATCACGGTAATGCCTCTGGACAACTCGAAGAGCAGACCCAAGGGGATACAAAGAAGCAAGTGGTTTAATAACTGAGAGCCAAGGGCTACCACTTATCTGCAGTCTAGAACCCAAGATCACCTTTCCCACCACTGCTCAGAGGAGCTGTAACAGGAGGAAAGAGATGAAGAAGTCTATGCCCATTTGTTGACAGGGCATACAATTGAGATTGGGACTGTACACCCCAATTACTCACATGTTGATGATGAAACATGATAGGGAATCCTATAAGAAGAGGATTTACTTGACCAGTCTTACAACACCACAGTTCCAATGTTTAGGATGCAAGCCTCACGCCGAGGGCCAGATCAGATGACACATGACGAAACATGGGTTTCTATGTTTAGGACGCAAGCTTTGTGCAGAAGGCCAGACCAGACAATGAAATCATATTATAATTCCTGAGAGCAAGATGCAAACCTTAAGGAACAGACAGTTACACTTCATATGAAGGATAGCCAAACATTCAAGGAGGAAGTTTACATTTTAGGAGATGTTGACTCATCTACTTGAAAAGAATCTCCGATGGTTCCACTTTTCCATCAGATAACTGATTCATGAAGAAAGCATTTAGGTTCCTACAGATGGGATGCAAGCTTTGTACAGAAGGCCAGATCAGACAATTAAGTTTGTCAACAGGAGAATAGCCAAATATACACAGAGGAGATTTACATTCCAGGAGATGTTAGTTCATTTACTGGAAAGACCCGCCATTGGTTTCTACACCTCTCCAAATACACACAACACAGGTTCCTACGCTTTGGACGAAAGCCTCATGCAGAGGGCCAAGATTAGCGAAATTCACGACACACACTTCCACTAAGGAGGAGATACTAGAAGACCTCTAACTGGAATCAACCAACACACAAGTTAGAAAGCAGATGACAGTTGAGAGAATGCCACAGGCTGGCCAACTCAATAGATCAGATTTCTCTTTCACACTGGGCAACATTGTAACAAATGTCCCTGAAGAATCATTGGATTGATTAGATCTCCAATTAACTCAGAGATCCCTTCTTATTGCCAAGACTTTTGGATTATTGGTATAGAAACCATTTCCACCAACAGGAGATAATGCACCACACACCTGTTGATAGGAACTGGGGAAGATCAAATCATGACCAACTCTAGGCAAAGATGAACAATCCATACAATGGTTTATCACATGAGACCCTGGAGGTTCTCATAGATGAACTGGCCACAGTTGATGACAGATACAAGCAACTCACCAAGGAGGTTGTAGCGCAAGTGCACAATGCTCAAGTATTTCATGATGATCTGCTTTAGTCAACAACATGGGTGCAACAAAGTTCAAAAGGAGATAATGCAAATTGAGATCTCTACCACGATTGCAATGCCGAGATCTATCTCACACAAGAACAGACACCCATGAACATGTTGCTCACACCGTCATGACACAGTTCTCAAATGAACTCAGTTGATCTAGTTCTTCGAAAATGATTTATGACACACAGGTTCCAACAATTGGATAAATGTTTTGCACACCAGAATCATATGCAGCGCGATGATCACCAATGCATCATGCCTACTCCATATCTTTGGGAGAAGAGTTGCAACACAAACTTCTTTTCAAGGAGATATTTCCTACACCTTGAAAGAGTTCAACTCAAATGTTGATCATTCAATACAATTACAACGTGTCACGCTGAACACTGCTTTCGGGAGACATTAAACTCATCTACTCGAAGTATGGCCACTTCTTGCCAAGACCTATTAGGAGATCACTGTGAATCATACTCACACTACCCAATACAAAGGAGCCTTATGATTCACAACATCATTCATCCACACACACTCGCCAGAAGGATAACGATATTCTAATGAAGCCATGCTTCCAAGGAATTTGGCGCAGGCTGCCAATTACGAACAGTTCCCATTGTAGAGCACATAGTGGCTCTACAGTTATATTCTACCATTTTTAATATACAAGACCTCTGATCTTATTTCTTGAATTGTCTGCATACTGTTTTGACCCCTTTTTCTTCTGCTTAGATTGATTACACCGACTGATCCAACTTGGAAACTTATTACAGGTTGCCGCTGATGACCCCTTCGGTCTGAATACCCCTCAACGGGTTGGATCAACATTACTTTGTATTTTTGGCATGTTTTCAACATTATTTTTCCATTATCTTCATTTTTGCCTCAGTTGAGCTTACTCAGCAATTTGAAATTTCGTAGTGTCGGTCCGATTATAATTGGCTGATGACTCATTGATAGGTCGATTTCCGATCTTACCCCCTACCTTGTCTCTTCCTTTAGTCCCATACACTTTTGTTTTGCCGATACATTCGATATACAGTCTGGGGTGTGCCCTGGACTATAAGTCTGTATTCTGCAGAACAATAAACAGCTTTTGCACCCCCTTCGCACTACAGCCCTCCAAGAGTCAATCCTGGCCCTCTGTTTTTTGTAAAATATTACCGAAACCTCTCCGCCATCGTCACTAACATCCCCAGCATCCACCCCCATCAGTCAGGTGCAGCCGGTGACTTCTTCATCCCCTCAATCTTTCTCGACTCATCACTCAGCCCAGCGGGTGCCAATTATCATCACTGCAAGCATTGGTCTTAGGCAACTTGCATTATCGCCTTACCTGTCATCTATCTGGCAGGTCATGGCCTTCAGCAACCTGCCTCATCGTTATCTACCACCTTCATTGTTTATCAGACAAGTCACGGCCTTCGGCAACTTGTCACATCGTCGTTCCCATTCACTTCCCTCTGTCGGACTAGTTTTGGCCTTCGGCCACTAGTCCCTTTGCCTCCTTTACTCTCCATTGAACTGAAAGCTGTCAAGTGCAGTTCCTTTCTTGACTCTACAAAGGTCTACTTGTTACAGGGTCCCTTGGGAGAACAAATCGCGTTCCCCTTTTCACAACTACACTATGGGAGGTAGGGACTAACCATCTCAGCCTCTTCTAGTATTCTTCACCATTCATCTTTGGGAGATCCACAATACACCCATCAGAGGGATCACGTTTACGATTACATCCATTCACCACTGGAAGATTTACACACATCCATCAGGGGGATCACTTCACAACACAATTCATCCACTACTGGGAGACCTATACATTTACCCAACAGGAGGATCATGTCATGTATCACCACATTTTAATCACTGCTGGGAGATTTATCTGCACCCATCAGACGGTAATGTTATGACCTTTTTATAATTTTCTTGCTTTTCCACCCACCCATCCTTGTCCATTTCACCCATCGCTGTGCTTCAGGGGGATCACATCCCACTTCTGTTTCTTTCTGATTCACTGTTTACACTTTTGGGGGGATTCCACGTTTTGGACATCGCTCTCAGACTATCAGAAAAAGATTACACCACCTGCTACCATAGCTTTTTCATTTGGGTAAAATCTTCAAAACTGGTTTTTGATGATTTAAGGTGTGCATTTTTCAGTTGTTTTGAAAATCCAACAGCTCTTTCATCATGGTAGCTGCCACTGCCTTTGAAATAGATTGAATTTTTGGGGGGATAGTATATAGAGAGCCAAGAGGTGACCTAAACGAACATTTAATGACAAACAAACCATACACTAAGGAGCTGGACTTCACAATGATTATAGGATGAGCAGGGCGAATCCTATGAAGATAATATCCTATACGCCAAGGAGCTGGGCTCCACATCATAGGATGAAGCGAAGTGAAGTCCTTAATGGAAAACATGAACCTAGAGAGGACTAGACTGAGGACAGCCTCTGAGGTCAGGACTCAGATTATCAAGAAGGACGACTACGAAGTGAGTCCTGCAGAGATGACACGTCTGGACAGCCAAGAGACAAAGAAGATGAGGTGACATCCTAGAGATGGCACAATGAGTACTCCACAGGATTGAGGCAGAAGAGTGTCAGCACAAAATCCGAATGACAGTACCAAGGAGAGAGGAGCTGAGATAACAATGAGAATCCTAACCAATGGATCTTCGGGATGAAGATCTTAAGGAAGGGAAGGAGCAATGTGGAACATTGCAAAATGTTGAAATGTTGAAGAACGAGCAATGTGGAACAAAGTGGAATGTTGCGAGACAAATGAAATTTTTCACTTTTTCTCCACAATCAATGACAGACCTCACCTTGCAGAATGATCATGACCCACAAACGCTAGATGCTTATGACAAAAACCCCAAACCCTTACGAACACAAACATGAGATGTTCACGAATCATCACCAAAACATCCACACCTAGACCAGGAATAGAATCATGCAGATTATCCAAAAACGCTCTGGCAGCAGATTCTCTCACTACAAAATTCACAACCACATGTGACAACCTGCTGGCAGGACAGCTGTGCATAATGACAAAGTGACAAATGTCTTATCTATTCATATCTCTATAACATTGGAGGTCAGAACTGACTCTCCATCACTTAATCAGGAGAACCGAACAACAAAAGAGCTGGAACTCTTGTTCACCTCCCTACATTTATTCCACAAAACTTGCACAACTCGTGTAGATCATGAAGTCATCAAACACCTTCAACAACACAACACAATTCTCTGAATTGTTCAACCAATGACTTTGATGCTTTAGACAAAAGCATCAGATTGTCAAAAGCCCTCAAATCAAATCTTACAATATGTTCAAAGGATCACAAAAGTCTTTGACAGATCTAATCCTTAATATTCCTGTCATGAAATCATGGAAGATAGTTAACCCCTCACAAAACCTCAGGATGTCTCCAGGATATAATCACTGGACAAAGGAACATTTCACACATTACACCATCACAAACTCTTTCACATCTTGTCTTCAGATCTTTGAGGACAAAGATTTTAAGGAAGGGAAGATGTCATGGATTTTGTCCCATACTAGGCTCAATGCCATAGCATGGATGTATTTTTCTCATATTTTTTTTTCTTATTTTTTTTCACTTACTTTCACTCACTTCAGACCTTGTCTTGTACTCACTCAAGTACAGTCATGTGACTGGTCACATGACACATTACATGACACAGGTCTAGACCATATGTCATATATTGGTCACTTTGCACAGCTTTTACTTCTGCTCTTCATTTCTGTCCTGTGCAAGGCTATGCATAGGCTAGACGCCTCATGCATCTTACTTCCACTCCTCTTACACTATTTAACTGGCACTGCTGTGCACTGCCATCCCTTATCCACCAACGGCACTAACACCTCATGACTTGTTATGACTCATCATGACTCCTAGGCACTGCTGTGCACTGCCTACATACCTCAAGGCTGTTATCTTTCATTTCCGCTACTGTTACGGGTTACCTTCAAGGCTAACCATAAAACCCAGCCAAATTGCTTCACACTAGCAGGACAGAGAGAGAATGACTAAAGAGCGCATGGCCAGCTGTGAAGACTTGTCAGAGAATGGAAGAGACGTGCAGATGCAGAGGTCTATCAGAGGGCAAATGCCTTTCCTGCGTAACTCAACTTGAGCAAGGGCTTGGAGAGTGTTCGAATAGTCGATGGGAGGTGCCTTCCCAAGAGGATGCACACAGCGACAAGGACTTTGGCAAGAGGATATCAAGTACAAGGTGGGATTGACGATGTTACAAGATACGAGGAGATACAAGAGTTGCCGAGAGGCAAGTACAGGGGGGTGCCAGGTAGATCAAAGCTAAAGAATACAATGGCGAAGAGAGAACGCCTAAATAGTGTTCCAGGGTTCGATGACAAAGCGATGACAAAGATGAAGAATGTTCTAGAGAATCAAAGAAGACACGCCATGAGGTGGGAGAAGGTTCTAAAGGTACATGGGGATCAAAGAGAAGAATGTCAGATGATACAAGGTTTGATGCACGTGTTACAAGGTTCGATGAGTCAAAGAGAAGAAGCGGAAATGAATACCGCATGTCATAGGTCTAGAGTGGTCCAAGAAACGAGGCGTCTAGGGCGAAGGGTATCGGGGAGAGGCGAGAGATGAAGACTGGTGATAAGCCAGTTCGCGGAGGGTCCCGTGGAGGAGAAGGTCCAGGGATTCGAAGGGAGTGTCCAGGAGGACATCGTGGATGATCTATTGAGGATCCGAGAGAGTGCCGGCGTTCACCAGCGGTCCTTGTGATGCGAGAGCAATGATAGACGAGGTGTCTAGGGCGAGGAGAGTCTCAGAGCATCAGTAGAGTCAAAGAAAAAGACTATGGGGCCTTAGCGTATCGTAACAGCTACTGTGCAGTACAGCCATGACATAGCCTTGTCATAGCCTTCTTATCTATGACTCAGCATGACTCCTAATGACTCATATGGACTACCATATTTAGACATTAGACACCAAACATGTACAAACAGTAGAATAGTATATAAACCCCCAAGAAGGCCAGAACGTTAGTCTGTCCTCCTTTGGTATTTCCCTCCAAGACATTCTCCTCCCCTCTGAAGAACACTCTTCCTAGGTGAGCATAAGGGCATCAGACACACATTACCCCTTTGACTTCTCCCCCCTGGTATTCTAACTGGCATCAGGTAGGTCATTGGTTTGGGTAGAAGCTTCCTGCATTGCATCACTTACACGCTGGTCTTGCAGGTCTTGCATCATTAGGACAAACTTCCCATTCATGCACCAAGCTTAATGCACATGAGACCTTAACTAACTACCTCGGATCTCTGAAGGTGTGTCTTTGTTTTCTCAAGGTTAACACTAGGTGTTGACACTTGCCTATTGTGCCGACAGTACCATCCATAATCAAGTGCGAAGAATCCAAAGTCTCCTTGCCACTGCCACAACAACAGGTTGCCATACAGGAATAAGAGCAGAGGAATCCTATGTCCCCAGTCAACAGGACATTTGGAAGGTTCAGGGACAGCGCAACCCCAGTGAACCACACACAGAGGGTCTTCTTGCCTGCCAAGGCCGAAGAACAGAGAGAAGAGATATGTGGAATGGTACCATTCCCCAGAACAGAATTTTACCCTTTGAGCTTTCAGGCTCATCACATCAGACTTCTGTCACCCATCATGAGGGAGTTTTATGGAGAAGAAGTCTATCAGCTACTAAAGAGGCAGCAGAACCTTGTGGAGGAGCACAATTATCATTTGGGCTTATATGATCCCAACAACTACAACCCTGAAGGAGAAGTCCCCATACAGAGGAATATATTTGCAGAGGCTGTCCACCAATGAGAGATACAGCAGTACATCCAGACAACCCATTCATTTTTAGATTATGCTCTGACGAGATTTATCGATCCCATTATCAGGGAGAGATTTGGAGAAGAAGCCTATGATTGGCAAGTGGATCAGGAGATTCGCAGAGTTCTAGAGGAACAGCAAGAGGAAGAGCTTCGCCAAGAAGGCAGAGAGCAGGCCCAAAGAATCATCGAGGAGATTTGAAGGAGGATCTACAGAACTCCACCTCAAGTGATTGCAGTGAGAGAGTGTGTCGAGAGATTGAGGGAGCACAGAGAACACTACAGGGAATTTAGACAATGCCAGGTTGGGTTCAACTTACCCCGCTGGTCACGCATCGAAGAGAACGCAGAGTCTACACTCAGACCACGCTGTACTTTGAGAGCACCACACCACTACCTATATTAGATGATTTCATCCCATATCTTCACCTTTAAATATATCTTCACTGTATTTCTATTGGCCTTGTTTTACAGGTACTTTTTGGCTATCCTACTTTTTTTAGGACTTCTTACAGGCTATGTCCTCTGTCACAATACAGGAATCACAATCGAGATAAGGTTTTCTCACGACATCGTATTATTTGCATTCACAAACCCAAGGCAACTTTTAGAGCCAAAAGGTAAGGCGAAAGATAGCAAAGCTTCCACTGAAGAGGAGACAGTAAATGAGGACCTCAATTGAAATTAACCGACAGACAAGTCAGGTTGTGAAGCAAATGATGGTTGGGATGAAGCCATAGGTTGGTCAACACAAACCCAACAGACAGATCCAATTCACATGCCAGGCAATGTTGTAACAAACATCCCTGAGAATCAGTGGATTGACTGGGTCTTTGATCACATAAGAGACACCCTTATTGCCAGACTAGCTGGTCACTGGTACAGAAACCACTTCCTACAGCAGGAGACAGCTCACTACACACCTGTTGATCAGGATTGGGGAGAACAGATCATGACCATCACCGAAGAGGAAATTGAAGACCTCTAGGCAAAGATGAGCAATCCATTTGATGGACTATCACAGAAGACCCTAGCAGTTCTCAACAATGGAATGGCCACAGTTGATGACAAGATACAGCAGCTTATCAAAGAGGTTGCAGTGCAGGCACACAATGCTCAAGTATTTCACAATGATCTGCTACAGTCAACAGCACAGGCACAACAGTTCCAAGTGAAGATAGCGCAACTTGAAGCATCAGCTACATTGCTA
The DNA here is from genome assembly GCA_038094715.1 of Heimioporus punctisporus. Classification (NCBI taxonomy): domain Eukaryota; kingdom Fungi; phylum Basidiomycota; class Agaricomycetes; order Boletales; family Boletaceae; genus Heimioporus; species Heimioporus punctisporus. The sequence continues at coordinate 3,092 of JBBPUN010000235.1, read as the reverse complement.
CGCCAAGATCTATCTCGAGCAGAACAGGAAATTCTCGAACAAGATATTCAAATCAGATCACAAGCACAGCCAAGTCAGACTGCAGGACAGTCAGGAACCAAGGTAGAGATATTTGCCGACCCAGGAAACTTCAACAGCATATGGTTCAAATTTGATGCTTGGTGGGCCAAGATGACAGCATGGTTGAAAGTACATGAGAAGATGATACCACCCAAGTTGGAAAGAGCAGTGCTCGCCATGTTATCCAGATTGAGAGGTGCTGAAGCAGGTATCTTCGCATAGTCTAGAATCCAAAAGATAAATTCTGTGGAAGAATACACCTGGGCATAACTGGAGACAGACATGCTATCATTCTTCAGATGAACCAACCAGAAGAACTCTTACATCAAGCAATTTGAAGCTCTATATCAGAGAGATATGAAAGTTGATGCTTTCATTGCTAGAGCCGAATCATTGCAAGTTATGGCACAGTTTTTGAACAAACAGTTAATTTGGTTCTTCGAGACGCACATGAAGCACTCCATTCTAGCTAAGCTTCTGGAACAGGTTCCAGATAGGACTTATGAGATTTGGAATGACCATCTTCTGTTAATCCGGAAGATAAGGGAGATTGGAAATGCCCAAGAGGCTATACCCTTCATATTCTCATGAGTGCTGATGGCAAGGCAAAGGAATGATGATCGCATGGACATTGAAATGATTGAAGAGGAATCTGAAGCAGAGATTAATGCCTTTAACTCTGGAGGAAAGGGCAACTGTTTCATTTGCAAATCGACGAACCACTTCACCAAGGATCATCCAGGAGCAATTCAGTGTCCAAAGTGCAAACGTTATGGAAAGCATTGGGTTAGGTGCAATAAGAAGAAGTTGCCACTACTTAGCCCTTCGCAGTGACAAGTTCGTGCTGCAGATGATGAAGAAGCAGCCGATACTTGAGAAGAACCCTTTAACCTAGGAGAAACCGATCTCAGACCTCATGCTATTCATGGTATGAATTATGATGAGATGAAAGCCCATTTCTACGATCTCTATGAGGCAGAAGCCAGATCGGGAAAAGATTAGGCAAAAAGATTCTACTGGGTAATCAAGTTGCATCATTATGACACAAGCCATTGAGAGGAGCAAACCGATTTTCATGCTTAGCTGTTGATCAGCTTATGGACGATTCAGAATTGAATGTAGTTTCTAACAGCCAAGCAGGGCCTTTGGTGTCACAACCAAAGCTTGGTCAGGGCTCTAAACTGACGCTTAATTCTGCTTTTGCTAAATCTCACAGGAAAACCCCAGAGAAATTGCTTATCAAACAAAACTCTACAGAAGTGACACTTCCCACGAAAGGTTTGGTGCAGGCTGCTGGATATGACCTTTATGCCACAGAAGACTTATCCATCCCTTCATTGGGCAAAGGATTAGTCAACATGATGATATCTATCACCATACCATCAGGATGTTATGGAAGGATTGCATCTAGAAGTGGATTGGCCACAAAGAACCACATTCATGTTGGAGCAGAAGTTATTGACACCAATTACCATGGAGATGTCAAAGTTCTTCTCATGAACTTTTCATCTGAAACATTCGAAGTCAAGAAAGGCGACCGGATCGCTCAGCTCATTCTTGAGAAGATTAAAAATGCTTCTATTGAAGAATCTCAAGAACTTGACTGAACCGATTGAGGAAAAGCAGGTTTTGGTTCCACCGGTACAGGAAGAGCGATTCACACAATCACACCAACAAAGGAATTAAGACTCCCTTTGAAGGTAAGCTCAACCTTAAACACAAGACAGTTCTCAGAAGTGCAAGCCCTGCTGGACTCAGGAGCTAATTGCATTTTTGTGGACAGACAGTGGGTCGAAGATCAGAAATTTCCACTTAGAAAGCTAGAATGCCCCCTTTAAGTCTACAACATGGATGGAAGCAAGAATTCCACTGGAAACATTACCCACATTATTGAACTTATCATGGACTATCAAGGACATAGAGAACATGTGACAGCTGAAGTCACAGATCTAGGAAAGAACAAGATGATACTAGGATATATCTGGCTGAAATGCCATAATCCTGATATAGATTGGAACACCAGAGATATCAAGATGGATAGATGCCCTTGACATGCTACCATTTGAGAGGAAAAGAAGACTTTACTGGCATTCCTTGGAAGAACCTGAAGATAAGAACAGGCCAGAAGACAGACAAACAACTCAAGAAGTTGATTTTAGAAAAGAAAGATCCAAAATTACTGGTACCAAAAGAATATCACCAATATCTAAAGGTATTTTCCCAGACAGCATCCGAACGCATGCCTATTAGGAAACCCTGAGATCATGCTATCGATTTGAAGGACACCTTTCAACTAAAGAAAGGAAGACTTATCCCTCTATCACTGGACAAACAGAAGGAAGTCTCAGAGTTCATCAAAGACCAACTTTGAAAGGGTTACATCTGACCTTCTAAATCACCACAAACCTCCCCAGTATTCTTTGTCCCTAAAAAGGATGGAAGAAAATGCATGGTTCAGGATTACAGATATCTTAACACCCACACAGTACACAACAACTACCTATTGCCGTTAATCACTCAACTTGTTGACAAGTTGAAAGGTGCTAAGTTATTCACCAAAATGGATCTCAGATGGGGATACAACAATGTCAGAATCAAGGAAGGCGACAAACGGAAAGCTGTTTTTGTTTGTCACAAAGGTGCATTTGAACTGCTGGTTATGTTCTTTGGCCTTTGCAACTCCCCAGCTACATTCAAATGATGATGAATGAGATATTTGCAGACATGAATGATGTCATGATGGTCTATATCAACAACCTCATGATATTCACGAAGACGATCCTGTTGAACATGATCACATTGTGAAAGAAGTCTTATGAAGATTAGAAGAACATGATCTATTCATCAAACTAGAGAAATGCTCCTTTAAGATGAAAGAAGTCGAATTCCTAGGAATGATTGTCTCAGATAAAGAAATTAAGATGGATGAATCAAAGGTGAAAGCCATTCTGGAATGGCCAGAACCAACAAATCTCACCCATGTACACAGCTTCCTTGGCTTGGCCAACTTTTACAGGAGATTCATCAAGAAC
>JBBPUN010000234.1:0-18082 GCA_038094715.1 Heimioporus punctisporus | reverse complement strand
GTACTTGTACCACAGGCTGTTTGCAAGAATAGAGGGGGCATCAGACTTGGGGTCCTCTGCAAGCAGTAAGATTTCTGGCAAAACCGACGGAACCGTGTCACCCATGGCTGTTTCTGGAGCGAGCGCCTATGTCGAATGAGAAATTGATGCGCGATTTGCGACGCGCAGACTTACATGAGCAAAGGAAGACATGTCCGCTGATACGAGATTTCTCGCTGAACCATCTAGATAGCGACCTCCGTCCATCTCAACTAGGAGAGCCAAAAGCGACCGTACTTGCATCCCTCGGTTCCTCCAAACGAGGTGAGCAGAATAAAGTGCGCTTGTGATGCTGTTGGTCGCATTCATGGAAGTCCATACGGTAGCAAAACGATGGAACACTTCGCCGACTACGGCGACGACACTCGCATGCGAGGTCTGGGATAACACTGAGAGGTTTAGCTAAAGAAAATACGTCAACGTGTATCGCGTTTACGATCGATGAGGTTTACCTCGAGCAAAGATCCATAGCAACCTGTATAACACAGCAACTCCGTTACAACGCTGTGCGTTTGAACAACGATCGACTCCTCGAATTTATCGGACCTGCCAAGCTTGAAAGGGGACATGGAAGGGATGTAGATGACGACCTACGAGCTGGCAAATTTCTTATAATTCGGAAGAAGCCACTCCTTGAATATTTTTACTTGCTCAAAACGCGGAGCTTGCATCACTCTCGGACAGCAATCATACAAAGCAGATGAAGAGGTAAATGACGCAGAAGGCGGTATCCCTTGATAACTCGCAGACGTAAGCAAACTCGGTAATTCCGTTTACGAATAGCACACCTGCGAATACGAGCGGAAGAACGGCGCGAATTTCGCGCCTCATCTCCCTCTCACAGACATCTTCGGGAGTTTCTCGGGCGCGTGCGCCATATAGAATCAGCTTGCGTTGGTGCACTAGCGACGAGGTGATGTTATGGAGTGGTATCCAACGCAGAAATGCACGATGTTTGGAGGCGGATTCATCAGGCTGTCGCAGTCAGGGAAAGACGAAGCAATCAAGGCTCCCGTTGACTTACCTCGGAACTCGAAAGGCCTGGTTCACTACGCGCGACAAGGCGCTGAATATAAGCTGCATAATCAAACAGGCCGTCTTTCACTAGTTTCCCAAAGAGAGCCGAGACAGATCTGAGGTTGGAACGGTCAGCAGCTACCCCGTTCGTATCAAGCCAATCAAATAGGTGATCGTGGAGAACTCCACAGGGCAACTCGCGACGTGCTGTGCGCTCGCAATATTGAGTGAGAAGGGTCGCAACGGCAAAGGGGCGATGGGGTCCAAACTGAAGGGGAGTCACAGCCCAAGTAAGAAGCGTGTCGAGCTTTTCAGTAAGAAATGATGTCGGTTGGTCATTAGATCGAGACGGGAAGAAGCTGATAGTCGACATGTCGGTCATGCGAGAAATTGAGTTGAGTGTCTAGGATAGGCTGAATTACGCAAATCGACAAGATAGTAGCGGAAAATACTTACTTGGATATCGACCACCATCGATCCAAGTCGTTCTAACGCACGTGGAGGAAGATTTCGGAACAACATTGCGTCATTCCTCCTTTGAATGTCCGAAATATTTTCGAGAAGTAATTGTTGCACCTCACGTTGCCTATTATCTCCAGGAGCGGGTTGGTCACCGACCGTAGTAGACAATACCGAGGTTAATAGTGACGAGTGATTCGCCCATGCGTTCGGACTGACAAAAGAGTCAGGAAGGGTGAGGCAAATTCGCTGCGTGGATGAGCGGACGACAAGAACGAAGAGCAAAACACTTACTTGTAGAAGAGTTATTAAAAGAGCGTCCAACTTGAGAAGCTGACCTTGTGGAGATGAGCGAATCTTGCACAAGAGTTGAGCAGACGTTCGTGGGGAGCGAAGATGGAGAAACTCACCTCCAAAAGCTTGGCAACGCACGCATCTACAAAGGGTCTCGTGAGTGCGCGGCTGGCAAGCATACCGTCTAGATACTCGTCCGCGAGATTGGCTACAAAGCCAGCCTGTGCAAGATTGCAGGACATCATCTGCTGAACCAACCAAAAGAGAAAGGTACGACTGTCGACGAGACCGTCTGCATACATGGGTCGCAATAGTCGAAGGCTGCGGACGGTCAAATTGGTGCTACAGAAAAAGGACGGGCTTTGGTACCCACCAATAAGTAAAACGCGACACCCAACGATCGCGCGATTCCGGATCGGAGAGCACTCCCTTGAAGGACTGTTTGATGTTCACTCCCATACGGGGAGCACTGGGGAGCACTATTTCGGCGAGTTGTTTCTTAAGGTAGCTGGCTACGACATTCGTCCAGTCGATGCTGTACTGTGTGGGATTGTAATTTGGCTTGTTCCGCACGCCAACCTGAAGTAGCGGATGAAGTAGTGTGAAATACTAGGGCATCTGCCAGCGCACCGTCTCGTTTGCACCAAGGACCCTCAGGAACCATACCGCACGTGGGATTGCGACGTTATTTGACTGCAACAAGTCGAGAAGATCGTGTCCTTTAGCCCCGTGAGGCACGCTCTTACCGAATTTGTGCAAAGGGACGGTGTCTTTTGCCAGGTCTGCAAACCAGGCCTGACGTTTTGCATCATTGAGAGTGACGCGCGATGGGATCTTGAAGGTCCAAGGACTGAGTAGATCATGAACTGGATACCGAGTACGGTGCAAAGATGTAGGCTCACGGGACTGTAGGAGTGTTCTCTGCACGACGTGCAAATATCTCGGACATTATGCTCTCCAACCGGGCAACTGCAACGTGATCAAAGACATCGTCATGGTCGGACTTCGACTGGGAAGACAGTGCCTCCGTGACACTGTGGTGCTCTGACTAGAGACGTTTGAGCGAGATTTTGAATAGAGGGCGTGTGCATCGTGCACACCTGAACGTATTGACCGAGGATAAACCCAGTCTTGACGTTGACTTCGGACAGGACGTCTTCGTCCTGCCCCGGATATGGTGGATGGAATCCGTGATAACCTGAGTACGCCCGTCAGCTCGAGCGTGTTCTCTCGTGTTCGTCTTACCGACATCAGCTGAGCGGTGCGATGGGGGTACCCACGGAGGCGGACGTGAGTCGTGTATTGGAAGTGGTAGCTCATGCTTTTTGGTCATCCTCTGCGTGTATAGTAGTAGCAAACGTCCATTTACGCGATTTACCCACGCAAACCACTGCATTATTATCTTTGAGTGCGCCGCATTGCGCCATCATATTAAAGTAGAGTACGGGTATGATACAGCAACGCTAATATACATTCGTGTTCCAAATAGTCGGTATAAAAAAGTCGAGCACATTAAATGACGCAGGTACTCTTTTTGGGTAGTAGGCGCGCAACGCAGAGTCGAAAGCACCGCAGTGTGTACGTCGGAGGATTATTTACTCTGGTGATGACGATGACGGCGATCGAGGTTGAGGTGACTGCGACCAAGGTGCAACAGCGTCATCCAGCATGATTCCTCGTATGCGATTATACACCGCTTCTGGGAACTGCCTACAAAGCACGAGACAGATTAGATCAACCGCCTTCCCAAGTGTGTCAGTTCGTACCGTTGTTTTAACCGTTCGAGTAGGGCGACCGCGCGATCACGGTGACCATTTCCAAGTTCTGCTCGGAACATGGCCTCCCATGTCGAAGGCTAGAAAGGCCACATCAGAACACAACGAGATGGATCAGCGCTGATACTCACCTCCCTATACGAGACTGAGTCGAGGCGTGGAGGAACAGGTGAGGAACTAGAATCATGCGGGACGTGGTTGCCAGACGCGGCAACACCGCTGGGGGGGTCTGCCAAGCTCTCGAAGATGCTTCGTGCCCGATCGATAGCGCCGTCAGCACCGTATCCCTTGATCAACAGGTTTGCAATGTAGGCCGTCATGTGAACGCCCGTTGCTTGCAAGCGAGAGAGATATTGTTCAGCTAGATCCATGCGCTTGCGCGTTACGAGGACATTGATCAGAGACTCGTACGAAACTGCGTCGGGGAGCCGAGCAGAGCTGTTCTGGGAAGATGGATGAGACGAGATAGATTCGAAAACACTGATAGCTTTATCAGTATCCTTCATAACACAACCATAAGCATTGATCAATGCCGCCCAGTGACTACCCTGTGGACGGACGTGTCGACTCGACTCGACTCGCTGAAAGATCGCTTCCATGGCAGCAACATTAACGGGCTCAATGGTCCCATAGGCATCAATAAGAAGCTGCAACAAAAGCTTCAGACCAGAGAATCGAGAAAAAAAGAGTGGTATACCTTGTAAGTATGCGACGAAGGTTGAACATTGGCTTTGGTCATCTCATCAAAGTAGTACAACACTTTCTCCCGGTCTGGTTTAGTATGTGTGTAGAGTTGCATCATCATGTTGTAGGGCGGGATACGAGGCTTGAAGTTAGGTTGACTAGCCATTTCTGCAAAAAGCTGCTCGGCGGCTACAGCATCGCCGACCCTTGCACAAGCAGCAATGACAGCACCATAGGTGATCGATGAGGGACGCAGTGACGGGTTAGCCTTCATCTGTTGGAAAAGCTCGAGAGCAAAGTCTGCCTTGCGTGCCTTGGCAAGCTTGGAAATGATGGTGTTATACAGGTATACGTTGGGCTTCGTTCCAAGCATCTGACATTCCGAAAAGAGAGCCATGGCATTAGAAGTGTCATCCGTCGTATCTTTGACACACTCAATCAAGGATCCATACGCGTCAGCAGAAGGAACACCACCGGCAGCAGTTATCCGGTTCCGATGAGCGTAAGCAGCGTCCATGTCACCACCATGGGCATAGGCAATAATCATGTTGTCTTCGACCTGGAACCATGCTTGCGACTGCCAGGTGGGACTTTGGGCAACATACGGCGAGAATATTACTTGCTGGGCAATTGAATACGTCGATTGTGCTGCTGCAATATCACCTGCACGTCCAAGCCCATTGATCAACTTGGCTAGAGCGTTCGGATGAGGATAACGAGGTGATTCCCCAGAAGCGGCTGCTAGGAGGATTTTGTAACAATCACGGACTGCAATCGAAGGATGTGAGGGGAACCATTGGTCGACTTGTCTGCTAAGTTCCACATCAATGATGATCTCCTGGGGCGGACGAAATTCGGGAGAAGGTAAAGGTGGCGTGGAAGAACGAAAAACAGCGTCCGCTTGGTTTGTCCGCTCAGTCAAAGGCATCCGAAGACATTCGAAAGACCGCCTGAGACCGTCCAAAAATTGAGACACCTCATGGCCGCTAAAGTTTGAGTACAGGGCATCCGTGATAGCAACCCGGGCCTTGCTGGACACAATCCGAATCTCTACACCCGCGTCGCTCATGGCTCGGAGCAAAGGCATTAGACCAGAGTATACATATTCCGATTCAATATTTGATCCTGAAGGTTTCACAGGAAGTGAGAGTGCGCAAGAGAGAATAGTTTCTAGATCAGAAGCCGCGAGGATTTTCCGTGGCGAAGACATGTATATTTGAAGAAGTGGTAGGGCGATGGCAGGTGCTACAGGTGAACCAAGCCAGGCGACGACAGGAATCATTGGCAACATTTGCTCTACGGCAGGACCCGGAGAGGAAATAGTAGCAACAGTGTTCAGATAACCACTGAGTATCTTTGTCATCGCTGCCTGGTACTTTGCAAGGTTCTTGCCAGACTTGATAGATACAAGCTGGTCGGAGAATCTACGAACATGCTTGCCGATGAAGTCGACAGAATCCTTTGTTCCTTCCGTTACGTTCAGTGCTCTCGAAGGCGACCCCGCAAAACCATCGAGCACACGGAGGTTTGCCTCAAGAACCATGAATGTGTCGGGGATTTTGAGACTCAAGCCATCCTTTGGGGCGCATTCGACAAGGACGTCAAATAGCCTGTTCAGCTCTGTAAGATAAGAAACTTCCTCGGACGAAGCTTCCACGAGAGCATCCATCATGATACTCCAACAGATTTGGTCAGGACGGGATGGACTCTGAGTTGGTTCATCACTGTATTTGGATGATGCAGGTTGCTGAAGAAGACGGTCAAACCACGACAAGGCAGTCGTGATGTCTGGGCGTGGGGGATTTGAGGCGTCCAACAAAGAGGGGTTACAAAAACCACCGATAATCGTCGTGAACGTCGACGAAGCGGGAGACGGGACTGATGCCAAGTCACCTTGCGCAACTGTTAGCACGTATTGAACATCGAGCAAGACATTACCTTTCTCGGGACGTCCGGTATCCATCATGGTCTCGAGTAGGCGGAGTGCACCGTCCGGTTTCCCAGCCTTGAAATAGCCCTGAATCATCTTGTTCCAGATCCTGAGCTGAATTGGGAACTGACGCTCGACCTGCAAGATTTCACCACGTGCTCCAAGATCCCTAAACTCGCTGAAAATTTCTTTGGAGCCGGAGAGATCGCCTGCATTAACATATGTTGACAATAGATAATAAAACATGAGATCTGTGGGAGTGAAGCGAGAGCGACCTTCGATTTGTGCATATACACGTAGTGCAGCGTCGACGTTTGCATGAGCAGCACAAGAGCGGAAGAGACCATGATAAACGTTGATCGGAAAGCGAGCAACAAAATGTTGTGAAGATGGTGATGAATCCAAAGATTGTTGACCAGTAGCACATGCATCATCAAAGACGCGCATTGCAGCTGCAAAGTTGTTCTCTGCGAGCAAGGCGGCCCGTTGTTGCTCATCAGTTAGAGACTCCTCGCGGGCAGCATCGTCAAGATCCCCAATTGCAGCGAAATTGCGCCGCTTTGCACGGTAGGAAAGCACATCGAGCGATCTCTGTACCTCGCGGTCCCTGTCCGTCAAACCAACGATTGTGTTGATGAACGTAGCGAGGTTTGGAGTCAATCCGCGGTCTGGAACAGCGTTGTAAAGCTGGACGAGGAGTGTTGCACCTTGTTCAGAGCCAAGAGAAGCGAGTACGCGGATAGCATGATTGAAGTCGACGATGGTAGGTTCAGAGTAAGACAGGGAGGGCTCTCTCGAAGGGTCGATCAACCATTGTACGTGCTGGAAGAGGGTAGAAGTGTCCTGCTTGGACGAGGCATCCTCTACTGCACGAGCGAATGGAGACCAAGCGGTGATGGGACGAGGTTCAGATTCCGGAGCGATATCTTGCTGTTGGTCTTTGCTGGCCGAGGTTGCAGCAGTATGGCGTTCACGGAGCTGCATTTGAACGGTGTGCAAGACACTTGTCCCCAGGTGATCGTGTTCATGGCCGGGGAGGGAGAATGAATGTCGACGGACAAGCGTTCGGGCGTGTTTTGACGAGGAAGCGCGTGGTGTGACCAAGGTTGGCTTAGTCTCTTCCTTGTCGTCGTCGCCCCTGGTCGCGCCATCCTGGGTCGCGGATGAGTCCGCCTGTGTGATAGCACGACCTGCACCCTGTTGGGACGTGTAGGTGGACGAGTGAGCGTGAAAGTATGACACGTACGGTATAACCCTTGTAGAATTTGCTTCCGGCGTGGAATTTGGCACCACCAGGGCCTGCGCCGGTGCCTGTGCTACCCCAAGAAGAGCCAGCGCCCGCGGCGGGCGTGGACTGCAGCACATTGCGAAGGGTCCCGGACTGGTTTTGTACGAGGGTGACTGCACGGGACGTGTGCAGGAAGAGATGGTTTGCGACTTTTGGTAGCATATAGAGATTACAAGGTGGTAAAGTAACGAGGGGATCGACGAGAAAGCGACGGGCTATTTAAATTAAAATAAGACTCGGGTAAATCCGGGTGACAGATTCCGAATGCCGTGCCGAGTCAACGCATCACCCGCCACTCGCGCTCGATCTCGTCCCAGCCGTACGCCCTTTCTTGTCCGTCCACAGGTCCGCTAAACGAGATCCCCCGCAACGGCCGCACAACGACCGTGTCCTCCTCACACGACACCACAGCCCCAACAGTCACCGTCTCCTCAGGCGTATACGTCACCGGATTGATACCCAGGCCCTGTCACAGCGCAAAAGTCAGCCCTTGGTCTTGCAACGTCGAACCATCCTCGCCTTGTGGCCAATGATTGTCCCTGGCGTGACGTGTTTCGTAGCCCTCTCGAGCTTGTCCCAGTGCGCGTTCGCAGTCGACTCTAACTCGTCCACATCGATACCGACGTCTTCGGCCTCGAGGTCGTCTCCATACTCGATGCGCATCTTTTTTTTCTTCCGTTCTGCATGCATGCCGGCCTCGACATCGATGCTGGTCACAAACACGTTTGGGGGTAACGACGGGCGTGAGGACGGTGGAACCAACGCGGGCTTGGTCATGCCCACGCTCTCGGGCTTGGCAACCGCCTCGCGTTCCTGATCCTCAAAGACAATCTTGGGAGGGAGTGGTTTCCTCATGAGTGCCTTGAAATTCTTCGCCTTGTTTTTGTTGCGCAGGGAGAGCGACAAGAGCGTTGGACCGTCTTCGTCATCTTCGCGGATGACTGGCGCAATCGCTTGCAATGGTGCACTTTTGGTTGGCGCGACGGCGTTGGCACCAGAGACAGGTCCCTCGGATGTGTTGGCCTCGCGCTCGTGTATACGCTTGCGTCGTCGTCGTAAATTCCGCGCCTGCGTTTGTGGTTTTCCATGACCAGGAGGGACAAACGTCGTACTAGCAAAGGATGGGTGACTGTAGACAATCAGGACGTGATATCGACGCACGGATGTACCCCGCGTGGCCGTGGCAATGATGGTGTTACTACCGTGGATCGCACCGCTCTCGACGACGCGTCAGTGTCCGACTGTGAATCAGAATCCGATGTGTCAGTGTCCGTCTCTGTACTGGACTCGGAGCTCGATGAGGTAGAGGACGAGGACGGAGAGGCGCGTCGTTTGCGCTTGAGTTTCGCAACACTAGTGTCCCAATGTTCTGCTCGAGGGACCGCGTTTCCAGGTCTAGTCGCGTCCCGAACGTCCACGCTGTATACAAGTCAGTCGGTCGTTGCACACGCCCAACCGGCTCACCAAACCAGATCACCGTCTCTCACGACAGACACGTCTGAGCCGTCCAGAAGCTCGAACCCGTCGATGGAGAGACGTAATGAACATGTTTCGCGGCCATGAAGGGCGGGTATGGACCCGACGAGGTCAGACTTCAACGAGGTGACCGACGGGGACGCGACCGGGTCGAGAGGGAGCCAAACTTTGACTTGCGGTAGAGGCGCATTGGTCGATATCCTAACCCGCATCAGAGCGGATTATGTAATAACATTCGTGACTGTACATCCCTCCTTTTTATCGTGTGGTGTGAACGTCTCCGGTGTGTCCGTGTCAACAAAAAGAGACCAGTCCGATCGACTTTTATTAAATTTCTGTGTCACGCACTTCAACAGAGGCATCCCCAGAATTCGTCGATTCCACTTCGAGAAAGGTATGAATCCGAACTCGAACTACACAGTGCTCGTTCCGCCAGAGTCCCTCTCTGCGTCCGACTCCCTTGTTACTCCGCGAGGTTCCTATGCCCGCCCTGAACGAAATCCGATCAGTCATGCCAAACCACCGCCAAACCAAAAGGATTCACTTTTGATCTAACAAACTGACGAGAACCCGAATCAGAGGACCGCCTGTGAAAAGTAAAAGTATCGATCTTTTTCCCATGGATATACGGATCAAACGATCCTCACGCTGTCATGGCGTCTTCGCGTTCCTCGTAGTCGAGGTTGCGCGTCTCAGGTTGCTCCAGCATGGGCACGTCTTCAAGAATTATTTCCTGCAAAGTGGGATCCGAAGAAGTGTCGTCCCTTTTCGAATTCTGGGAATTTGATTTCGAGTTTGGGGAAGACAAGGGCACCGGGGAGGTACTGCATCCCCCCCCCAAAAAAAAAAAACGTTAATTACTATATTTCCCGGAGTTTATTGATTGGATGGTCCTCACGGTAACTTTTTGATGATTTTCCGAAGTATCTTGAAGGCCAAGCCGAGCAGACCACGGTCCTGAAACTGCTCTGCGTGGCCACCAACATCGTCCTTGGGAGTCGTCAAATCCCTCCCTCCGTTTGACCTCGGAGCCTGTATACGGGGGTTTCCACCGCTATCAAGTTTAAAGTATCGATATCTCCTTACCTCTTGCCAGAAACCATCGAGTGCACGAGAATCAAAGCCGTCATCTCCCTCTTCTGGGTGGCGCGTCGGAACCTGGGACAAACCGGCCTCTCGGGGATTGAGTGACCGTGGCAAAGAGAGGCCAGCTCCGTCTCTGTCCATATATCAGCACGCGGAGCATGTCCGTCTGTCTACATTCTCACCGAGCCACTGTGGGGATAGAGATGACAGGGGTGACAGCGACCACGATGAGTGCTGTGAAGAGCACAGAGCGATTATGCATCATCGAGAAATGTACGAGTCAATAAAGGAAGGTGTTCCAAGCCGTCAACGGCGAGTAACAGAAAGAGAGAAATAGAATGGAATAGAAAGGCTGTTGAAATAGCATGAAATAAGAGCGGAATGGTGTATAAGAAGCACTCACCACCCAGTACCTTGCAGCGAGTCACGAGAGGGAGAAAGTTGGACGAACCGAAAACTTAAGTACCGTTTGGCGGTCGTATGTGATAGAACTGTCAGCACATCTATAATAGGGCCATGAAACACTGTCGATGATACGGTTGCTCCCGTCTTGGATTTGGCGTGATGCGTAAACCGTGAGCGTTGGCGACCGGTGATGCGCGAGATATCCAACGTGAGACGTGTTCTCAATCATGATCATGACGGTGAAGGGGAACATTGCCTATTTACTACTCAGCGAGTCACGACGAAAAAATTGACCTACTGCCGAATTCCTCGAGTCACTTTTCATCGTCGAGAAATATTCTTCGAGCAACAAATTTCATGACTGTTTTCACAATTACATGATCCGGAGTCTATGTGTGTTATCATCACATCCTGTCCGAGTCCGATCGTCAACATACAGACGCTCCGGTCGCCCACGAGGACGTCAAGGTCGTGAATCACCTCATCCTCGCTCGAAAATATCCGCGTCGTACGTGTCGCATCCCTTGCCCACTTTACTCATACAGTCTTGGTCATCCCGATCCAGTGCGTCCCATCTCGGTTTCCTGAGAGCTACGAGTTCTGAAGCATTGATATCCAATTATTCGTTGCGAGTCCACCAAGAAGTAATAAGTAGGGACGGCTTGAGAGTGTGTAAAGACGTCAGACGCTGACTTCTGTTGCACGTGGTTTCTTCTCTGGCAAATCTTCCGAACTTTGCGAATTCGCAAAATCATCTAGACCCCTGAGCCCGAGACCAAGGACAGCCGAAAGCCCGCTGGGTTCGGTCTGCTCGCGCCTTGCTGTGCTTTCGCGATCACGGTTCCTGTCATCCCCGTAGCTCCGGGCCGTTTCGTGTCCCCTCTGGCTCCCTTGTTCTCGCGGGTCAGCTTCGGTCGCTTCTGATGCCCTGGACAACCTCTCAAGCAGCCTTTCTTCCGAAGTTTTTCCATAGCTGCGCAACGTGTTTATGATAGCAAAAAGATAGAGCAGGCCGACGAAAAAGAGGGCTGAGATCGCTACCCGTGGCCCTATTGCGGCGGTCGGGCTAAGGGACTGAGGCGAAACGGGATCGGTCGAACTTCCGTATCGCCAAACAAACGCGAGAATAGCGACGATGAAAAAAACCATGGACCTTTTTAAAGAACACGTGTTGGGTGATCAAGATATCAGAACGAACAAGATAGACGTACCATGCAAGCCAGATGGCAGGCATTGCCAGCAACACCCACACATTCCACAAAATAAACGTCGTGGTTCTAGCTGCTTCCTATCAGAAAATGAGCGAGAGCGACATGGCGTACGAGAAACTTGAATTAGCCTACCTCGGCCCATCGTGTCGCCTTGTGCATGCTTCTCATCGTCCCGAACCTGACGATATATATACAGCCGTATATTAAGCTCATCAAAGCGGACGTTAGGGAAAGGAGTGCGGCCGTCCTTATGACGGGATCATTCGCCATTTGCTGATTTTGAAACATCGAGAGAATCGCACTATCGATAAATACGATGAGTATCATCGAAACGCACACCAAAGGGACTGAGCATGCACGTACGAATGGAGCAATACAGAGACGAGATTCAGCGTCTTCCATTCACGCAACAGGGAGTCAATCAATGCTTCCCATGACTGCTTAAATCTGACCAACGCCGGCGAAGCATTCGTAGTCGTCCATTCGTCAGGGAAAGGAAGGGCATCCGGGGCACGGTAGTGAGCACTGGGGGGAATCGGGCTCGATCTGACTATTCGCTGTCGTTGTTGCAGTTGGCGAGAAGTGGAATACGACTCGACCATGCGCTCAAGATCCGGTTTGCTCAGCTGGGCGTCTTCGTACAATCTCGCGATGCGGGAGAAATATAAGGAAGGGAGACGAAAAAGTAGGTGCAAGTAAATCAACCTGGGAATAGTGTCCAGGATAAAATAGGGAGCATCCCGAAGGAAGGAAAGGTAACCATCCTCTTTTTTACGTTGCGGGGTCGAAAAACAACATAAAGGATTTCCTTCACATGTTGAATCAAGCGGGAGACGCTCCAGGTCACCACTATGTATAGGGAAACGGGAGAGACGGGAGCGAATTTGGAAAGGATCGACAGGAACAAAGGCATCTTCATGAGAGTGATGAAATCCGGGCCAGCCGAAGAGACGGATCGGGGAAGTCGCCCTCGAATGAGAAGCTGATGCTGCTGGAGATTCATGACCAGGCATTTTCGGAGAGCCGGTGGTCCCTGCTACTGCCGCACGTACTGCCGACGAGGATCGGCTAGGAGCGCCTGAACGATTCATCCTTGTCATCGGCGAGTCCATGCCCCGGGCGGTCCTGGAAACAGCTTCACGAAGGAGGGGATGCACATAGGTATCCGTGCGAGCGCTGTGATTGGTTACGGGAGAAACACGGCCGCCCTCAAAAGAGACGCGTTGACGAGGGCTGCTGTGACTACTCGGCCCTTCCGTCACATATTCCCTGGCGTCATAAACCTCGGGCGAGCTAGAAAACGGTCGTGCGGCTCGCAAGGAAGGAGGTGCCGAGGGAGAGGGAGACCTGAGCTTCCGTCCATTGCGGGGTGAGAGATATGGGCTGGGCTGGTTCGCATTTCCTGGTAGTGCGGACAGCTTGTCAGAACTCGTACTGTCGCTCGAGGCCGGGGCTATATCACTCGAAGGGTAAGTGGACAGGCTGTTCTGAGACGAATGATACAGACTTTGATCGAGACGGGAAGTCAAATCGCGAGGAGAGCCGGGGGAGGACATGTATTATACAACAGCTTTGATGAGCGAGCGGAGAAGGGAGGAAGCCGAGACGCCGCCATCGCAACACTCTTCTTTAAAGAGCGCCCGCCAGTGCCGTAAAGTGCGATATCGCGGTCGGAGGCCATCTATCTTGGATGTCTAAAAAGGAAAGCTTAGTCATCATTACACTCGATTTGTCACGGGGTACGTTCGGCAAATACCGAGGCTGCGCCGAATGGCAACTTTCCAGCGGAGGGCAGAGGACGAGTGGACTCGGTCGTCGAAAAAAACGCAACACTTCTTTGCTCGGAGCTTCCATCATCCACACGAAACGCTTGCAGAAATCAGCACTTTTCTACTATATTTTTTTCTCTGGAAATTCTACAAGCCCAACGTAAACACCGAGCGTACACGCATCCATCCGTGCAGGAGAAATCCAGAGCGCGACACGTCTGAAATGCGAGGGAGGGACTGGCAGGCGTGTTACTGGCAGGGAACCAGGGAAGCGGGCAGGTTGGAAGGAGCAGCAAGGATAGGCGATTGATGCCAAACAAAGGTAAATAAAAACACAGCCACTCGCAAACAAAGGTGGCGACGTTGGGTCGAGAGAGAGAGTTTCCAGCACACACAGCTGGGCCTTGACTCCGCTCTGGAGTCTCCTCGAGAACGTCTGACAATAAAGCTCCCCCTCATGACCACAGGCAGCGCTTCCTCCCTACGCCGCTCGGGTCGCAATCGGACTGGCTCCGTCCTTACTCAAAACAGCCCCCCCTCCGCCTCAGAGTACGTCGGGAGCGAGCGCTCGGGGTTCGACGACAACGCCTCTCTTCATGATCCAGAGTATGGAATTAGGCAGGACCAGTGGGGCCGCTCGTCCAGAGGCCGAAAAGTGAAGAAAAACAACTACAGGGAGTCGGGCAGCGAAGACGATATAGTCGGTGACGTCGCACCTCCAGAAGATCATCCCCCGAACGGAAAAATGGATCCCGTACCAGAAAACGATGAAGAGGATGACGAACAGCCCAGGCGGGCCCTGCGCCCCCGTTCTCGTCTCGTTCGCCATCCCTCTCATGTCACTCCTAACAACAACCCTGCACGCCCTATGACCCGAGCCAAGAGTCGTGCAATTGCTAAAAGCGATGAAGGATATGTCGACGAACCCTCGGATGAATCCGACGATGCGGACGGTTCCCTCGAAGACGCCCCACATACATCGTCAGACTTGGATGCAGACGCAGACGCAGAGGGTGAACCCGACTTCGATGCCGAGGGCGAACCCGACCTAGAGATTCAGGACGATGGCAAACCGTATGCTCTTAGGCAGAGGGCCAAAATCAACTATGCTATCCCACCGCCCATCGAGGAAACCAAGCCTCCACCAAGGAATAAACCTGCCCACCGTGGTGGTGGACGCTCTAGACGTGGTCCAGGGTGGAGTGCTACCGGAGCCGAGTTGAGTAGATGGATGGGCATGCCAGCTGATGATTCCGTGCGTGACCCAATGCTGCATCGCGCGGTGACTGACTCTCATGTGTTCTTAGGACTCGGACATCCCTACCCGCACTCCCAGGAAAAGTTTTGGAGTCACTGGAGGTTTGATGGGTGCAGGTGCTGTTGGTGCGGGGGGCGCTGGTATGTTGCCCGGAGATATGGCCGCGGTCGCAGGGACACCGTCCAACCTTGGTAAGATCGGGGATGCAGGTTAGCTGTCATGTCTATCTACTTCTTTTTCACTCATCCTCTGCTAGTTCTTGCTGATGCTGATCCATTGGGAATCAATCAAAATGTAACATTTGACGAAGTGGGTGGCTTAGATGAACGTAAGCTCACTTTGTACAGCATACGATATATCGTTGATATCTTGTGAAATAGATATCCATTCACTCAGGGAAATGACCATCCTACCCCTATTGTATCCTGAAGTATTTCAGCGCTTCAAACTCACCCCTCCTCGTGGTGTATTGTTCCATGGCCCGCCCGGAACAGGAAAAACTCTGCTAGCGCGCGCGCTTGCCGCCAGTTGTCGTTCGAATGGCAAGGGGATCTGTACGTTTTATCACTTCAAACTTTATTTATCCAGACGATTTCTTACTGTATCAATTAGCCTTCTTCATGCGAAAAGGTGCCGACTGTCTTTCGAAATGGGTCGGCGAGGCCGAACGCCAGCTCCGGCTATTGTTCGAGGAAGCTCGCAATAGTCAGCCTAGTATTATATTCTTTGATGAAATCGATGGCCTTGCCCCCGTCCGGTCCTCCAAACAGGATCAGATCCATGCCTCCATTGTATCCACCCTCCTAGCACTGATGGATGGCATGGATGGCAGGGGTCAGGTGATTGTCATTGGTGCTACCAATCGACCGGATGCCATTGATCCAGCATTGAGAAGGCCAGGCCGATTTGATCGGGAATTTTATTTCCCTTTGCCTTCCCTTGATGCACGAGAAAAAGTTCTTGGCATCATGACCAAGGATTGGGAAGGATGGGGTGGTGAACAGGCCAAAGAGAACATAAGGGGGCTAGCTAAGCTTACGAAGGGTTATGCCGGTGCTGACTTGAGGGTGAGTGAAGATATGGTGTAATACATGACTTGTCAGATCACTTATGTTGTGTTCAGGCATTGTGCACAGAAGCTGCATTGAATGCTATCCAGAGGCGGTATCCCCAGATCTACAAATCCAGCGATCGTTTGCTACTCAAACCTGAAACGATCGGTGTTACATTTCGCGATTTCATGATATCCGTAAAGAGTATGGATTTCTCTTCTATCCAGCCCTTCACCTGACCTCTTGGTTAGAACTTGTGCCCTCGTCTGCGCGGTCATGTTCATCGATGGCCTCACCGCTTCCTAGTCAGCTGGACCCACTACTCGGCGACACCCTACAAAAGGTAAAGGAAGCTATTGATAAGGTGATTCCCAAAAATATGAAGCGGTCAGCGCTGGAAGAAGCCCAATGGGAAGATTTCAGCGAAGAAAGTGCGCTGGAAAGGGAGATGATGATGCAATGTAAGGCCAAATATCTTGTTGCAGTATGGAATATTCTCATTGGATGATGCAGCGATGCAGACCCTTCGAGTGTACCGACCACGCCTGGTAATTTGTGGCGCACCGGGAATGGGCCAAGGTTATATTGGTGCAGCCGCGTTACACCATCTGGAAGGTTACCATATTCAGAGTTTAGATCTGGCAACGTTGATGAGCGACTCGACAAGGGTGAGAGAGGAGAACTCCCTTGTACGACTGTCATCTGAGTGGATTTTTCCTTAGAGTGCCGAAGCAGCAATCGTACAATTGTTCACCGAGGCCAAGAGACATCAGCCTTCTGTGATCTATATTCCATCTCTCCACAGTTGGTGCGCCGCAGTCCATGAAGCGGCCCGTACTACCGTTCGTACGATGCTCGACTCGCTAGCTCCGACAGATCCTGTGCTTTTACTCGCTATTGCAGACGGAGAATTCCCTTCACTCCCCCGTGACGTCCGTCCCTGGTTCGGGCCACTACGGGACAATCGTCTCACCCTTCCTTCTACAACCGGTGAACAACGCGAGACTTTCTTTTCTGGTATTATTGCAGATATCCGGCGCCCCCCAAATCAATTCCCGGACGGTATGAGAAGAAAGCGGAGGATTCTTGAGGAACTCCCAGTCGCTCCGCCGCCTGAACCAAGACAACCTACGGCTGCTGAATTGGCTGTTCAAGAGGAAAGCGATCGGAGGGTGATCACTTTATTGAAATACCGCTTAGGGCCTATCCTTACAGAGTTGAAACGGAAGTTTAAAAGATTTACAAAGAGAGCGACGGTGAGCTGATCTTTTACCGACAATGATGTTCACTTTCCTAATGTGTCGTATCCTTAGGAGGAGTACAAGTTCGAATTGCCTGTGTCTGTCGTCACAGAGGTGGAAATCATTGCGACTAGTGTCACCATCGAGGAGGAAGGTGCAACTGTAGACGTTACCGAGGACGCACCTTTACCTCGTCCCGAGGTTCAAGTTGAAATGGTCAATGGTACACACCCTGAAATGCCACAGGTTGAGCCACAAGGCCCGCAGCTACAAGCCCAGGCTCAAGTTCAGGTCCAACCTCCGCCAAGTCAACCTCAATCGCTTCCCCTGTACGATATAGACCTAGAGCGCATGCACATGGATCTTTACAAGGGTAAATATCTGACCCCTCACGACTTTCTCGACGACATACACAAGATTGTACACAACGCTGCTATTCGTAAGATCGAGGATGCTGATCGGATGCACAAGGCCCAGGCTATGTTGATTGCAGCGGAGGTCAGCATGCAGGAGTTTGATCCTCAATTCAGGCTCGAGTGCCAGCGGATGGCAGAGCGCGAGAGGAAACGGAGGGAGGAG
The DNA here is from genome assembly GCA_038094715.1 of Heimioporus punctisporus. NCBI lineage: Eukaryota > Fungi > Basidiomycota > Agaricomycetes > Boletales > Boletaceae > Heimioporus > Heimioporus punctisporus. The sequence continues at coordinate 519 of JBBPUN010000234.1, read as the reverse complement.
AGAAAGAAGGCCAAGGAGAAGAGCCCGGTGTCTGATCTGTGGCAGAATGGAGCGTATGCGCCGGGCACCAGGCGGAGTGCGCGACATACGGGTCAGGAGCCCGAGATGGCCATCACTGACCCTCTTCAACTCGAGAGGCGACTCAAAAGGGCGCGTTCTGGAGACAGAGCGAGTGGGTCACCGGAGTCGAGCGAGGAAAACAAGGAGGAACCTAGCGGGACGCCCAGACACCCGAAGAAGCGGCCGAGGACGATACTTAGCGACGATGAAGTCGACCCCGTTACACCGATGCCGGAGCAATCGAAAAATCAGACCGTCAGGTTTGCGGAAGACGGTCAAATGCGTCAAGACGAGCTACCCGTTATAATGGAACCATCGCAGCCCTCTGATGAGCCCCCGACTCACCCTCCTTTGGTCGATGGACCGCCTGATGCCATGGTGATCGATTCTCCCGCTCCACGGCGATCGGGCTTCGATCCGACCCTTTTGAACCCACTCCCACCGGAGGAAGACATGATG
>JBBPUN010000233.1:0-18099 GCA_038094715.1 Heimioporus punctisporus | reverse complement strand
GCGAAGGGTATCGGGAAGAGACGAGAGACAAAGACTGGTGATAAGCCAGTTCACAGAGGATCCCGTGGAGGAGAAGGTCCAGGGATTCGAAGGGAGTGTCCAGGAGGACATTGCAGATGATCCATTGAGGATCCGAGAGAGTGCCAGCGTTCACCAGCGGTCCTTGTGATGTGAGAGCAATGGTAGACGAGATGTCTAGAGCAAGGAGTGTCTCAGAGCATCAGAGAATCGAAGAAAAAGATGCGGGGCCTTAGCGTATCATAACATGAACCATGCCTTTGCTGACATGATTGCAGAATGATGGCTAAAGATCTACATGGACGATATTGGCATACACACCAAAGATGACCTGGACCTACACCATGACAGAATGAAATGAGTTCTCCTTCATGCACGTGAACTGGGTCTCTCTTTCAAGATATCCAAATGCTCTTTTGACGCCCCTTGAATGGAATATCTTGGTCTCATCATTGGACAAGGACACATTTAGATGGACCCAGTTAAACTCAAAGCCATTGATGACTGGAAACCCCCCACCTCGGTTAAGGGTGTCCGCTCTTTCTTAGGCTTCGCCAACTTCTACCGAAAATTCATTCCAAACTTCTCCAATCTTGTTGCACTGCTCACCCTTCTCACTCGCAAAAACGAACCTTGGCTTTGGATCCCTCTCCAGGACTGTGCCTTCACTGCTCTGAAAACCTGTTTCTCCTCCTCCTCTGTCCTCTTCTTCCCTGATGTATCTTGCCCTTTTTCCATCATGACAGATGCTTCCCTTCTTGCTGCTGGCGCCATCCTCCTCCAAGCAGACGCCAATGGAGACCTCCGCCCCTGTGCCTATTTTTCTAAAACCTTCAGCCTAGCTGAATGAAACTATGATATCTATGATAGGGAACTTCTTGCAGTCATCCTTGCCCTCCAGGAATGGCGTCAATACCTCCAAGGAACTTCTCATCCTGTCACTGTCATTACAGATCACAAAAACCTCTCATATCTCAAGGACCCTCGCAAACTCTCTCATCATCAAGCTCGCTAGGCCCTCTTTCTCCAGGACTTCGATCTTCTTTGGCAGATCACCCCTGGGACCCAAATGGCCCCTGCAGATGCCCTCTCTCACAAAGACTCTGTCGACACCTTTCTAGACAACTCCTCCTCCATTTTCCCTGATCCTCAGCTTATCAATGCTCTAGACCTCGCTCTTATAGACCAAATCCACTCCTCCTCCTCTTCTGACCCCCTCATTCTCCGGGCACTTGAATTCCTTCAGAATGACACTCCCCTCTTCCCTCATTCCTCCCTATAGGATTGGTCTTTCAACAATGGCCACCTCTTCTTTTGCAATCGCATGTTTGTTCCCCTCTCCTCCCGCTCTCCCCTCCTCCATGCCCTTCATTCTTCTCCCACCACTGGTCACATGGGCTTCTTCCATACCAAATCACTCCTTGAACGGGACTTCTGGTGGCCAGGCCTCAGCACTTTCGGGGTGTAAAATCCGACGGTGCAGAGGTGACACAAGGAAGAAAGATACAAAGAGTAAATGAGTATCCTCAGTGGGAACACTCACTGGATGTCGGAGAGTATGTCATCCAAGTAAGAGATAATGAATACACCACAAGGGCAGGGATGGAGTGGCAGGTGGTGGAAGGGAAGAAAGAGATGTATTTCGCTTGTCCTAAAAGAGGACAAGAGTGTGCCTCTTATATACCTATGTACTTAAGGTTCAATCTGAGATTGAATATCTACTGTATAGTAAGCAGAAGCAATACTATTGGTAGATAGAAGATATTTGAAATGATGATAAAGCTATTCATAAGCTATCAATAAGCATTTCAAATATATGAGTCATTCTGCAGTAAATGAATAAGCAGAATGAGTCATGATGACAGATATGTGAAATAAGAATATCAAAGATATGAAATATCTGTCATCCATCAGTCATGAAGTGATGAAAATGACTCAGTGTCATTGGTAATGGTTCTAGACCATTTGTAAGACTTCTAGAATGTCTTAGAACATGAAAGAACGTAGATTGTTCTGGAACATGGAATGTTCTAGACAAGATATGTGATATGTCATGTGATGTTCTAGATTCCTCTATCATGTGTCACTGATTAGTCAGTAGACATTTTCATTAGACTAGGATCAAGAAAGTCTTAAGAGAAATGTAGTACAAAGTCTACATTCTCAACAGGCACTTTCGTCAAGAACTTCATCGCTGGCTGTGCTATCTGTCAACAATCTAAGGTCAACACCCACCCCACCACACCTCCCCTCACCCCCATTCCCTCCTCTACCTCTCTTCCCTTTCGCCAACTCTCTATGGACCTCATCACAGACCTCCCTCCTTCCTCCAGCTTTGATTCTCTTCTGGTTGTGGTTGACCATGGCCTTACAAAGGGGGTAATTCTCATTCCTTGTAATAAAACCATCAATGCAGCAGGGGTAGCCCTCCTCTTCTTTAATCATATCTTTAAACAATTTGGACTCCATGACTCCATCATTTCAGATAGAGGTCCACAGTTCACCTCTGCATTTGCCCTAGAACTCGCACAATTACTCCAATATGATGTTTGCCTCTCCACCACTTATCACCCTCAGACTGACAGCCAAACTGAACATGTAAACCAAGAAATTGAAACTTATCTTCGCATCTTCTGTAGCAATCAACCCAACACCTGGTCCTCTTTCATCTCCTCAGCTGAATTCCATCACAACTCCTCCCCACATTTGTCTACCAAAACCTCCCCCTTCTCACTCATGCTTGGTTATGAACCTCGCGCTTACCCCCTTTTAGGAAAGACTTTCCTTCCTGCCCTCTCTGATTGACTATCCCACCTGGAAGAGTCTAGAAAGGAAGCTCTTGTGGCCCATGACTCAGCAAGACACCTTATGATGTGCCACACCACCCGAAAGTTCTCCCCCTGGAAAGTTGGAGATAAAGTATGGTTAGAAGCTACCAATCTACGCATCCCCTTCCCCTCTAGGAAACTTGCACCCAAATGTCTTGGACCCTTTCAAATTACACAAGTACTATCTCCACTTACATACCACCTTTGACTCCCTCCTTCCTGGAAGATACACGATGTCTTCCATGCCACCCTCTTATCTTCACACCGCCTCATGGAAGCATATGGTCCCTCATTTCCCACTCCACCTCCTGACATCATTGATGGCGAAGAAGAATATGAAGTAGATGGTATCCTTGCCCACAAGGGCTCTCCTGGCCATTACCAGTACCTGACCGCATGGAAAGGTTACTCCACATCAGAAAATACCTGGGAGCCTGAAAGTAATCTCTGTCATGCCCTTTCCATTCTTAAATCCTATAAAAAGACTCATTCTCTCTGATAACTCATGACTTTAGCCCTTCTCACTGTTATAACCCTTCCCACTACCATCCTTCTCATTTTTTATTTAGTACTTCGATATGTCCTCTGATTGTTCTTCTTCCTCTTCCTCCTCCTCATTCTCTTCGCTACACACTCGCCCTGTCCAACCTCTCTTCCTCCCTGCCCGTGCCATCAACATCCTCTATGCAAACATCTTGGCCACCCCCACCCTGGTTCATGCTCTGGAACAGGATCCCTTATATGAGGAGGATGAACTTTTCCAAGAACTCGTACACTTATTTTTTGATGTATCTTGTGTTCAAACCTACCACTTTCAATCTTCACCTTCAGATTTACCTGCAGAATTTGGTCTCCCTCTTCGCTTATTGATAAACCATCTCCCTGAATGGATCCTCTTCCTTCTTCATATGCAAGGCTTTCACGTATTCGTACAATGTCTTGAACCCATGCATCTATACCCTATGTTTTGATGGATCTTTCTCTCCTTACCTGCAGATGCCAGGGATTGTTATCTTTCCTCTGCCACTGCTATTCATTTATCTCCTATTCCTTTACCTATTCCTCCTTCAATGACTCCATTCCTTCTCTCTCATATCATGTCTCCCCCCTCCGTACCCTTGCCTCCTGCTTTGCCAACCCATCAGTCTGATGATTATCGCTTAGACCCCATCATTCTTGCCTCCAACAGGGAATCTATCCAGATCTTCTGTCTCCCAAATGGTCAACAAGTCCTCTCTGCTGCTACCCAAACAGTTTGCTCACCCCTGGTATGCCACCCAGCCTCATCATCCACATGTTGCTACCAGTGTAATCTTTTTGGTCACTATTGAGATGAATGTCCAGAATATAGATGTCCTTCCTGTTATCTCCTTGCCCCTGGTCATCCCTCTCGTTGCTGCTACACCACCCAATGCGATCTTTGTTGAAGATGGGGACATGGAGCATGTTTTTGCCCAACCAGACATTGTGGCCTCTGTGATGGACTTGGTCATATCCTCAACGACTGTCTGTTTGAACATTTCACAGTGGAACAAGCCTCTACCCTTCATACAGGAGCATCTCCGACAGAGTAAGGACTTCATGTTGTTTGAGCCTGGGTCTCAAACGTACAAGGGGGGTAATGTTACGATATTCTTTCTCTCTTCAACCATCTTCATTATTTCCTCTTTGAAACCTGTTTATCATTGTATTCTTGGCATGTATGTTTCAGCCTATGACTATTCACATCTTCTCGTTGTCATAGGCTTTCCTCATATTTCTCTTATCACTGTTTAACTTCCTCTTTCATCCATTTCTCTCAAATCTTCCATGGACAGCCTCCTCTGCAGCATAGTCTGTCATCTATGCTTAGTATTCCCATTCCATCCCTTTCTATAGGATTCCATGCTTATGCGTCGCTTCCCTTATATACCTGCTGCTCTGTACTGTAGTTTCTCATTCTCGATCTGTGCAATATAGCATCATTCTTGAGTCACTCTTACCCCTGAGTATCCCTGAGTCCCATCCCTGCTTTTCTAAAGTGTACAGTCCCATTGACCATTCTCTGAACATACAGATCCCCCCTCTGGCTGAGTTGTACCTCTTCGTGAGTGTTGTTACGAAGCCCATATTCACACCCTATTTTTCCAGATATTTCTATCATTTTTCCCAACTTTCTATGACAACATCTAACCTCTACGATACAAAAGCCAACAAGTGCTGACTAACACATCACGAGACTATGGTCTAGACCCTCAACATGTGTTTCCCTTTCTATTTCCACTTTGACTCATTCTTTTCATTTCCGTTCCTTCTATTCTAGACCTTCACATCCAGACCACATGCTAGATGCATGTTGGCCTCACCTTTTTAATTACCGTGCCTCATTTCTCTTATCTTTCATTACTGCTCACAGCCTCTTTCACTTCCGCTTTTCTTAAGGCTGTGGTACAGCATTCTTGATCTCCGTTGCTTCTTTCTGACTCACACAGACTCCGCCTGACTCAGTCTTATCTCTAGGGCTAAGGGCAAGGACTTATATAGTAATATTAAGTACCAAACATGTACAAACATATAAGTAGTATATAAAGGCCCAAGAGCCGGCCAAGAGGACCTCAGTTCGTCCTCTTTGGTTTTCCCTCTACAACCAACAGACTCAGAGAACACCAATCTCCTCTTCTCTTTTTCTCTACAACAATCCTCAGTGAATGGCCTATAGCCTTAAGTGGTTGTAGGGTTGTTTCATTAGGACGAACTTCTTTCTTACGCTATACCCCACTCGGTGCAGGACTAGCTACCCTACACCTCATGACATGCCTCTCACTCAATCACACTCACGCTAGAAGTGCATTCCTGAGAAATCCTTCACAGATAATCTTACCGACGCCTTAATGGCATTCCCACATTTTCTTTCTAGTGCAGGCCACTTCATCTAATGTTAAGTGTGAAGAACTTGAGGCTGGTACATACATCTTAGACACAGTAGTACAGGAGCAGGAGCAGGAGACTGTTGACTCTCCATCAGTTTACCACAGACACTGGGACAGCGCAACCCCAGTCAACCATTACAAAGGGGCATACAACCCGGGCAACAACAAAGCATACAAGGGCATTCAGGACGAGCAACCACCAGTAGTAGCCATCGCCTTTCCCTCACGCTCCCCCACACCTTTAGCTTGGCCTGTCTCCAGGGAGTTCCTAGGAGATGAAGTATATGAAATCATCCGGGTGGCAGAGATCCAAGCCTGCAAAGAACGAGAAAGGCAAGCAGAGATTGCTGCCGAAGCACGATGACAAGGGTACCAACAGGCGCAGAGAATACTCACTGACATATAAAGGAGGATCTATGGAACTCCACCCCTTGTAGAAGCAGCCAGAGAATGGCTGGAAGTTTTGAGGGAACAACGAGAGTGGTACAGAGAACACCACCAAGTCAGATTTGAAGGACCCTGGTGGAGCAGGATCGAACACGAGGGACAGATATCCTCATTGCGACCGAGACGAGCTTTGAAGGCTCCCTGCTGAACACCTTACTAGCAGATATAGAACTGCTATACTATACGGACAACTTCCCCTTTTTCTAAATGTACTCCCAAATCCTTTTCAAATATGCTTTTCTCTTCACCCTCTTGTACATTTTTCACCATCACATCTATCTAATCCTATTTGCTCTTGGACTTCTCATTCTCCACATCACGCCACAAGGAACAGGATTTGCTTTTGAATATTCATGAAACTCTAACGAATTTTCTCTTATCATAGCCAACTGCTTGAAGGTGGCTGACGAAAAGTTTAACAAGAAAAACAATGACGAAGCCAAAGCCAATTGGGCAGGCAAACCAGATTACTCAGGTTGGGACAACGTCAATGATACCTGGGAAGATAACGATGGCTGGGAAGAAGCAAACTCTATCCCTTCCAAAAATCCACGAAATATTCCTATGGATATACCCGAAGATGACTGGATCGACTGGGTATTCAATTATGTGTGATACGACTTGATCAAAGAAGTAGTACTTCGAGTTCAAGCAATACGTTGTAGAGCACATAGTGGCTCTACGGTTATATTCCACCATTTTTAATATATGAGACCTCTGATCTTACTTCTTCGATCATCTGCATACCGTTTTGACCCTTCTTTTCTTCTACTTAGATTGATTACACCGACCGATCCAACTCAGAAACTCATTATGGGTCGCCACCGACGACCCCTTCGGTCTGAATACCCCTCAACGGGTTGGATCGACGTTACTTTGTATTTTCGGCACGTTTTCTACATTATTTTTCCATTACCTTCACTTTCGCCTCAGTCGAGCTCACTCGGTGACTCGAAGTTTCGTAGTGTCGGTCCGATTATAATCGGCCGACGGTTCGTTGACAGGTAGATTTCCAATCTTATCCCCTACCTCGTCTCTTCCTTGAACCCCATTCACATTTGTTTCACCAATACGCTCGATATACAGTCTGGGGTGTGCCCTGGACTATAAGTCTGTAATCTGCGGAACAATAGACATCTCTGGCATCCCCTTCGCACTACGGCCCTCCGAGAGTCAACCTCGGCCCTCCGCCCTTTGTGAAATATTACCGAAGCCTCTCCGTCGTCATCGATAACATCCCCGGCATCTATCTCCGTCGGTCAGGCGTGGCCGGCGACCTCTTCATTCTCTCGATCTTTCTCAACTCGTCACTCGGCCCAGCAGGCGCCGATTATCGTCACTGCAAGCGTCGGCCTTAGGCAACTTGCACCATCATTTTACCCATCGTCTATCTGGCAGGTCACGGCCCCCGGCAACCCGCCTCATCGTTTTCTACCGCCCTCATCGTCTATCTGGCAGGTCACGGCCTTCGGCAACCTGCCTCATCGTTAACTACTGCCTTCGTCGACCGTCGGGCAAGTCACGGCCTTCGGCAACTTGTCACGTCGTTGTTTCTGTTCAACTCCCCTCTGTCGGACCAGTCTCGGCTTTCGGCCACTAGTCCCTTCGTCTCCTTTACTCTTTATCATACTAAAGGCTGTCAAGTATAGTTCCTTTCTTGACTCTACTAAGGTCTACTCGTTACAGGGTCCCTTGGGAGAACAAATCGCGTTCCCCTTTTCACAACTACACTACAGGAGGTAGGGACTAACCATCTCAGCCCCTTCTAGTATTCTTCAACGTCTTATGAGAGCACTACAGGAAAATCCAATTTCTGGATACGCTTGGATTCAACCCACTTCAACAGAGTTGTCTTCATCCACGACATTCACACAATTCAAAGCCACAGGAGGTTTCCCCTTCAGCAAAGACGAACCAATTCCCCTAACCAAGGAAGAAATCAATGCCCTTTAAATTGCCCAATATGGTGACTCAGCTAAGCACAGTGATGCAGCAAATATTTAATTCATCTATGGCTACGCAAGACCAAAAGTTTCAGACACTCATCACAGAGATCGCCAACCTACGAGTAGAAAACGCTAACGTAAACATGGAAATTCAGCGATGAATCGCAGAAACACAGCAGTTGGCAAATTTGGTCCAACAGCTTACGAATCAAGTAACAATATTACAAACCGCCACAGTAACGACCCCACCTACAGCACCAACGACCACACCTCAACCCAGTCAGAAGGTGGAGATCTTCGCTGATCCAGGAGAATTCGATGGTACATGGTGGAAATTCAAAGCCTGGTGGGCTAAGATGCAAGCATGGATAAACATTAATAGTCACACAATCACCGCCAGATCAGAAAAGGCAGTGTTAGCAGTACTCTCACAACTCAAAGGAAAAGATGCAACTATATTCGCACAATCATGAATCCATAAACTTACCACAGGTCAAACATACACCTGGGTAATGCTCGAAGATGAGCTCACGGGATTTTTCAGAAAGACAAATCAACAAGACAATTATGTCGCACAACTGGAAAAACTATTCCAAGGAGAAACCAAAATGGATCCTTACTTAGCAAGAATTGAGTCCTTGCAAGTATTGGCTCAGATCTCAGGAGATCAGATGATTCAACATTTGGAAACTCATACATGAAAATCAATCATCACGAAAATGCTTGAAGATCATCCAAACCAATCCACGGATCCAATTTGGAAAGATCTTGATGTAATGGTTAAAAAGATACGAGAAGTAGGCAATGCCCAAGAAGCAATACCAGTGCTTCTAGGCCAAACCTCACAACAAAATGACCACATGGAATTGGAGCTACGAGTACTCCGCTACGATCTAATAGTGCTACCTTTGCAATAGTCCCTTGCATTGTGCCGCTCAACACCCTGGAGTAAAGCAATGCCAAAATTGCAAATGGTATGGCAAACACAAGAAAGAATGCAAAAGCTCTTCCTTTAATCTCGGAGGCAGTCAAACAATCAGAGCTGCAGAGACATGGGATGAGATGGTCGAAAACGATAAATACAAAGAACCATCAATCCTCCCATGAGCTATTCAAGGAATGAATTACAACGAAATGAAGGCATACTTCTATGATCTTAAAGATGCCGAAATACGCGCCATGATCAGCAAGGGAAAAGAACCAGCAATGTGATTGGTCTGGGTAAACACATTGCATCACAAACAAGACAGGTAAGGAATAGATACGCCCCACTAACGATTGAACAGATGATTCTTGATTATGATGAATGTAACCTATCTCATCATACCCAAGCAGGGCCTTCTGTTGAACAGAAGCTCGCCCAAGGGTCTAAATCGGGGCTTAATTCTGCTTTATGATGTGTTCCACCTAAAAACCCAGAGAAGCTTTACATAAAACAAAATCATAAAGCAGCAATGCTACCCATGAAAGGATCAGAAGCCGCAGCAGGCTATGATCTGTATGCAGCTGAGGAATTAGAAATTCCCAGTATGACAAAAGGATTAGTCAACACAATGATATCCATTGCCATCCCAACAGGATGTTACGGAAGAATCACTTCAAGGAGCAGCTTAGCAGCGAAAAACCACATTCATGTAGGAGCAGGCATAATAGACACTGACTACAGGGGAGATGTGAAAGTACTCTTGATGAACTTCTCTCCCGAAACGTTCAAAGTCTCGAAAGGAGATCGCATAGCCCAATTGGTATTGGAAAAGATCTTAAACACACCAATAGAAGAACAAAAAGAACTCAACAACACCAAAAGAGGATCCGCAGGATTTGGATCAACTGGCAAAGCCATATGAATGATCAACCCCCAACGAGAATTGAAGCTTAATCTAAAGATCTGCTCAACCAAAAGAACCAATAATTTTTTCAGTACCACCGCACTCTTGGACTCAGGAGCCAATTGTGTATTTATTGATCGCACCTTCACAGAGAAAAAGGGTTTAACCCTCAGAAAATTGGAACGATCAATAGAAGTCTTCAACATAGACAGAACAGAAAATTCCGCCAGACAAATCACTCACGCCGCAGATGTGATAATTGACTACAATGGACATCAGGAAACGGTCACAGCCAAAGTAACCGATTTAGGAAAGAATGAAATGATTCTTGGCTATACGTGGCTAAAGAAGCACAATTCAGATATAGAGTGGGACACAGGAAAGATCACAATGAAAAGATGTCCACCCATGTGTCACCATTTACGTCCAAAAGGATCATGATTACAAACCATCGAAAAAGAAGAATTAGAAGCAGGACTTCATCAATGCCAAATATGGATCGGACAGAAAGTGGACGAAGCGCTTTCAAAACTCATTAATGACAAAAGACAACCAGAAGAACTAGTTCCGAAAGAATATCACGAATTCCTTTCTGTATTCTCCCAAAAGGAATCAGAATGGATGCCTATACGAAAACCATGGGATCACGCTATAGAACTCAAAGATACATTCAAACATAAGAAGGGACATTTAATCCTCTTATCGCTGAATGAGCAAAAGGAAGTCTCGGATTTCATCAATGACCAATTACAAAAAGGATACATACGATCTTCCAAATCCCCCCAAACTTCACCAGTTTTCTTTGTGCCAAAGAAAGACGGACAAAAACGAGTGGTACAGGATTATTGATAAATAAACAAACATACATTCAAAAACAATTACCTGCTTCCCCTTATCTCTCAACTTGTTGACAAGTTGAAAGGAGCAAAGATGTTTACCAAAATGGACTTACAATGGGGATACAACAACGTACGAATCAAAGATGGAGATGAATGGAAAGCTGCATTTGTGTGTCACAAAGGATCCTTCAAACTGCTAATCATGTTCTTCAGACTCTGCAACTCACCAGCCACCTTCCAAACAATGATGAACGAAATATTTGCAGATATGGAAGATGTGATGGTTGTATAAATCAACAATCTCATGATCTTTACAAAAACAAATGACCCAAAGAAACACAACGAAATAGTAAAAGAAGTTTTACGATGATTACAAGAAAACGATCTATTCGTCAAACCAGAGAAATGCACTTTCAGAGCAAAGGAAGTAGAATTCCTCGGAATGACTGTGTTAGACCAAGGAATTAAGATGAACGATGATAAAGTGAAAGCCATTCTGGAATGGCCAGAACCAAAAACAGTAAAAGGAGTAAGAAGCTTCCTAGGACTCGCTAACTTCTATCAAAGATTCATAGAAGGATACACCCAAGTGGCTAGACCACTTATAGACCTCATGAAGAAAGATGTTCCATTTCAATGGACAGATCAACAACAAGAAGCATTTGATATGCTCAAATAATGCTTTACCTCCACACCAATATTAGCATTCCCTGATAATGACAAAGAATTCCACTTAGAAACTGATGCATCAGATTATGCCACTGGAGCAGTGCTCTCAATACAAAATGATGATAAATGGCATCCAGTTGCCTATTCTAGTCATAGCATGTCACCAGAAGAATGAAATTACCCGATAGCAGACAAAGAGATGCTCAGCATCATCAGAGCATTAGAACAATGGAGGCACTACCTTGAAGGTAGCAAATATGAATTAGAGATATGGAACGATCACACCAACCTCCAATATTTCATAAAACAACAAAACCTAAACAGATGACAAGCCCGTTGGGCACAGTACCTCTCACGTTTCAATTTTAAATGGATCCACAAAGCAGGAACTTCGATGGGAAAAGCGGATGCCCTCTCTAGAAGAGAAGATCATTCACAAGGAATCAATGATGATAACAAAAATGTAATGATTATACCCGAAGAAAGAGTCAGAGTAACGAAAGTAGTAATATACGATGACGGAGATGAAATCACCATGCTCATAAAGAACGCCACGGTGAAACTCAAAGAAGAATATGTCCAGAATATTAGTCGAAAGCATCAATTGGAAATGAAAGATGAATTCATTCAAACTGCAAAAGGACAGTTGTTTGTATCAGACAAAGAAGACTTACAAAGAAAAATAGTTACTAAACATCACGATACACCAGTTGCAGGACATCCAGGAATAGACAAAACCATGGAGATACTTTAACAATATTACTTTTGGCCAGGAATGACCCAATATGTAAAAGAATATGTCACTCAATGTGATAAATGCCAAAAGATGAAACCCATGAATTATGCCACTCACGGAGCTTTACAGCCACTTCCAGTACTGGAAGGACCATGGAAAGAAGTCACAGCTGACTTCATTACTGATCTACCAATATCAAACGGATACGACACTATCCTAGTGGTAGTGGATAGATTTTCAAAAGAAGCAGTCTTTATTTCCACTATAAAAAATGTCACCTCCCTTCAAACCACGCAACTCTGTTTAGAACAAGTATGGAAGCAACATGGTCTTCCTGATTCAATAGTTTCTGACAGAGGACCACAATTCAAATCACAGATGATGAAAGAAATTTGCAAACAGTTACACATCACGCCAAAATTATCTACCGCCTTTCATCCGCAAATGGATGGACAATCAGAATGAGTGAATAGAGATCTACAGCAATACCTATGACTCTTCATCCATGAGCATCCAGAGCAATGGTCAAAATGGTTACCAATCACTCAGTTCTCCTATAATGCAAAAAAGCACACCACCACCTCACACTCCCCTTTTGAAATTATGAGAACATACTCTCCACAAATGGGCATGGAATCCCGAGATGATGGAAAAGCACCAGCTGCTTTCCAATTTATGACAGAAATGAAAAACATGCTAGATTCTACATGAGACAATGCATGAAATCGCAGGCTGATAGACATCAATCAGACACACCCCATTACACCATCGGAGACCAAGTTTGGCTCTTCACAGAGAATCTTAAACTCCCACAACCTTTAAAGAAGTTGACAGAAAGATGGCTTGGACCATACACTATCACGAAACTCATCAGCCCAAACGCAGTAGAATTGCAATTACCATGTTGAAGAATACTAGGTGAGGCTGAGATGGTTAGTCCCTACCTCCCATAGTGTAGTTGTGAAAAGGGGAACACGATTTGTTCTCCCAAGGGACCCTGTAACGAGTAGACCTTTGTAGATTCAAGAAAGGAACTACAATTGACAGCTTTTAGTTTGATGAAGAGTAAAGGAGATGAAGGGACTAGTGGCTGAGGGCCAAGAATAGTCCGACAGAGGGAAGAGGACAGAAATGACGATGTGACAAGTTGCCGAAGGCCATGACTTGTCTGATGGATGATGAAGAAGGTAGATAACGATGAGGCGGGTTGCCAAAGGCCGTGACCTGCCAGATAGACGATGGGTAAGGCGATGATGCAAGTTGCCTAAGGCCGACACTTACAGTGACGATAATTGGTGCCCGCTGGGCCAAGTGACGAGTTGAGAAAAGATCGAGGGGATCAAGAGGTCGCTGCACCTGACCGACAGAGATGGATGCCGGGGATGTTAGCTGAAGCAACCCTACAACCACTTAAGGCTATAGGCCACTCACTGAGGATTGTCATAAAGAGAAAGAGAAAGAGAGAGGGAGATCAGTGTTCTCTGAGTCCGTTGGTTGTAGCAGGAAAACCAAAGAGGATGAACTGAGGTCCTCTTGGCCAGCTCTTGGGCCTTTATATACTACTTTCTGTTTGTACATATTTGGCTACTAATAATACTATATAAGTCCATGCCCTTAGCCCTAGAGATAAGGCTGAGTCAGGTGGAGTCTGTGTGAGTCAGAAAGAAGTAATGGAGATCAAGAATGCTGTACCACAGCCTTAAGAAGAGTGGAAGTGAAAGAGGCTGTGAGCGGTAATGAAAGATAAGAGAAACGAGGCGCGGTAATTAAAAAGGTGAGGCCGACATGCTTCTAGCATGTGGTCTGAAATGTGAAGTCTAGAATAGAAGAAGCGGAAATGAAAAGAATGAGTCAAAGTGGAAATAGAAAGGAAACACGTGTTGTGAGTCTAGACCATAGTCACATGATGCATTAGTCAGCACTTGTTGGCTTTTGTGTTGTGGAGGTTAGATGTCGTCGTAGAAAGTCTGGAAAAATGATAGAAATATCTGGAAAAATAGAGCGTGAATATGGGTTTCGTAACATTAGCGACGACGATGGGGAGGTTTCAGTAATACTTTACAAAAGACAGAGGGCTGGGATTGACTCTCAGAGGGCCGTAGTGCAAAGGGGGTGCAAAAAGATCTTTATTGTTCCACAGAATACAGACTTATAGTCCAGGGCACACCCCAGACTGTATATTGAGCGTATCGGCAAAACAAAAGTGAATGGGGCTAAAGGAAGAGACGAGGTAGGGAGTAAGATTGGAAATCTACCTGTCAACAAGCCATCAGCCAATTATAATCAGACTGACACCACGAAACTTCGGGTTGCCAAGTGAGCTCGACTGAGGCGAAATTGAAGATAATGGAAAAATAATGTAGAAAACATGCCGAAAATACAAAGTAACGTCGATCCAACCCATTGAGGGGTATTCAGACCGAAGGGGTCGGCGGCGGCGACCTGTAATGAGTTTCCAAGTTGGATCGGTCGGTCAAATATCTAAGCAGAAGGAAAGAGGGGTCAAAACGGTATGCAGATGATTCAAGAATAAGATCAGAGGTCTCATATATTAAAAATGGTAGAATATAACCATAGAGCCACTATGTGCTCTACAACGTTCCATGCGAATCCATCCCATTATTAACGTCTCATGAATCAAACCTTACAAAGAACATCTCGAAGGGCAACCTATCCTTTGCCTGGGACCAATCACAGTAACAGAAAATCATGAAAATGAATATGAAGTTGACTTCATCATTGATTCACGCTTACGCAATGGAAAGCTGCAATACCTCGTCCACTGGACAGGTTACGACGATACCGAAAGAACATGGGAACCATTATCCAATCTATCACATGCCAAGGAAGCAATTTCAGACTTCCATCGTTCCCATCCGGCAGCCCCACAATGAATTCAGCTAGCTGAATCAAAATTCTACGATCTATTCTTCCATGTCCCAATAGAACAACCCACATGCCCACCGTCTCGACAACCTTTTAGTCACCTGGAAGTCAACCTTTAGAGAGGGGGTAGTGTTATGAAACCCATATTCACGCCCTATTTTTCCAGATATTTCTATCATTTTTCCCGACTTTCTACAACAACATCTAACCTCTATAATACAAAAGCCAACAAGTGCTGACTAATGCATCACAAGACTACAGTCTAGACCCTCAACACATGTTTCTCTTTCTATTTCCACTTTGACTCATTCTTTTCATTTCCGTTCCTTCTATTCTAGACCTTCACATCCAGACCACATGCTAGATGCATGTTGGCCTCACCTTTTTCATTACCACTCACAGCCTCTTTCACTTCTGCTCTTCTTAAGGCTGTGGTACAGCATTCTTGATCCCCATTGCTTCTTTCTGACTCACACAGACTCCACCTGACTCAGCCTTATCTCTAGGGCTAAGGGCATGGACTTATATAGTAATATTAAGTACCAAACATGTACAAACATATAAGTAGTATATAAAGACCCAAGAGCCGGCCAAGAGGACCTCAGTTCATCCTCTTCAGTTTTCCCTCTACAACCAATGGACTCAGAGAACACTGATCTTCTCTTCTCTTTTTCTCTACGACAATCCTCAGTGAGTGGCCTATAGCCTTAAGTGGTTGTAGGGTTGCTTCAGCACCAACCATTGATCGCCATCTTGAAAAGTGACTATTATGGCTTCAGTACTTCCTCTCTGCTTTTATTGATGGCACACCATAGATCACAGCCACACTCAAAACAGCAAAATTTGTCAGAAAGGGTTCACATCTGGCTAAAAATCTTCACTACTAGACAAAGGCTTTTATTACAGACCAGAAAAACCTGCCATCAACAAAGTATGGTACTCACATTGCAAAGTCAGTTATGGATGATGAGGATTTATGAGAGGAAATACTCACACATCTATGATCCCTTGGAAAATATGTGACAGCACAGTCAGTTGTTGACTATCTGACCATCCCTGATGTCCAGCAGCAGTTCAATTTATCTAAATCTGTGTCATTAGTCACAGCACAGTGATGGATGGAGCATACTGGTGGTTTCTCCTGGATGACAACTCAAAATGACCAGTATGTTGATGGACATGAACGAGAAGATGTTGTTGAATACCAGCAGAACACATTCCTGCCAGCATGGTATGCACTTGATCCAAAAACCAGAAAATGGTCAGCAAACAATATTAATCAACTTGAAGAAGGACAATCCCTACCTGCTCAACCTATGGTTGTATGGTTTCATGATGAATCCACATTTTATGCACATGATCAATGCAAAAAACATTGGGTTCATTATGATGAAAAACCTACGCCACAACCCAAGGGAGAGGGTTTATCTTTGATGGTATCTGATTTTGTGTCTGCAGATTATGGCTGGTTGCAATCCCCTAATGGAAAAGAGTCATCTTGGGTGTTATTCCATGCAGGAAGAGCTCATGATGGCTACTTTACAAATGATGAAATCATCCATCAAGTAGAGATGGCTATGACTATCCTGGAAACACATTTCCCTCATGAGGATCATGTCTTCATCTTTGACAATGCAAGAACACACCTAAAACAAGCAGGGGACACACCATCTGCCAACAATATGCCACATGGCTATACAGACTGGGGAATTTCTGTTTCAAAGAAAGGTCAGAATGGAAAGCAAGTGTATGACATGAATGGCAAACCTATCACAGAGAAAATCCGTGTTGCTGATGGTAACCACAATGGTTCTATACAGGCATTTTATTGGCCAGATGGACATTCAGATGCTGGTCGATTCAAGGGAATGGCTCAGATCCTTTCTGAGTGTGGTTTTGATGTTAATGGACTTAAAGCACAATGCAAAAACTTCAAGTGCCCACCAAACTCCACCTCCTGTTGCTGTCATTGCCTTCTCTTCTCACAACCAGACTTCACAAATGTTGAATTATGCTTGGAAAAAGTTTGTCAGGAGTGGAGATTTCAGGTTCTCTTTCTTTCTAAATTCCACTGTGAACTAAACTTCATTGAGCAATGCTGGGGATATGCAAAGCACTTGTACTGTTGCTATCCACTGTCATCAAAGGACAGTGACCTTGAGCAAAATGTGATATATGTTATGCAGAGCGTTCTCTTGAGGGATCGATTGAAGGCTGACCTACTGGCAGGACACTTGAAGCAACCCTACAACCACTTAAGGCTATAGGCCACTCACTGAGGATTATCGTAGAGAAAAAGAGAAGAGGAGATCGGTGTTCTCTGAGTCCATTGGTTGTAGAGGGAAAACTGAAGAGGATGAACTGAGGTCCTCTTGGCCGGCTCTTGGGCCTTTATATACTACTTATATGTTTGTACATGTTTGGTACTTAATATTACTATATAAGTCCATGCCCTTAGCCCTAGAGATAAGGCTGAGTCAGGTGGAGTCTGTGTGAGTCAGAAAGAAGCAACAGGGATCAAGAATGCTGTACCACAGCCTTAAGAAGAGCAGAAGTGAAAGAGGCTGTGAGTGGTAATGAAAAAGGTGAGGCCAACATGCATCTAGCATGTGGTCTGGATGCGAAGGTCTAGAATAGAAGGAACAGAAATGAAAAGAATGAGTCAAAGTGGAAATAGAAAGGGAAACATATGTTGAGGGTCTAGACTGTAGTCTTGTGATGCGTTAGTCAGCACTTATTGGCTTTTGTATCATAGAGGTTAGATGTTATCGTAGAAAGTTGGGAAAAATGATAGAAATATCTGGAAAAATAGGGCATGAATATGGGTTTCATAACAGAAGGGTATCAGGGTTTTGGCAAGGTGAAGACTGGGGATAAGCCAGTTCAAGGAGAGTCCTGTGGAGGAGAGTGTCCAGGGATATGAGGGGAGTGTCTGGGAGGACATCATGGTTGATCCATTGAGGATTTGAGAGAGTACTGGCATTCACTAGTG